>JASANN010000262.1:564091-577568 GCA_031762395.1 Calameuta pygmaea | reverse complement strand
ATTCCACGATACTTGGAAAAATTAGTCGAACCTTCTCTCCAACCTTTGATAACTTTTTGCTTACTGTAGGTTGGTACCTGGCATACCGATTAAATCGTAGAAATAATGCGAATCGATCGTTCTTGAGAAGAGACAAATTCTTGTGGATCATAGATTATCTGGTTATTGTCAAATATTAGGCGTGTCAAATAAATAAGCACTGATCTCGTGATGTAAAGTGTAAAAAAAGATTTCATTATATTCTGATAAGTTTTTATCAGCAATAGTTGTGATCTTCGAATGATATCTGTCGAGATGAGATAATTTTGTATTTAGAGAAATACAGAATTAGCCAAGAAATTTTTTTCGGATTTGACGTCATTAGTGTTAGGCACTTTTTCTCGATGTTCGAGGAAGTCTTAACCTTCTTTTACAAACTACGGTAAAGAACGTTCGAAAAGTTGGGCAGGTATTATGTAGCACGCCAGAGAACCATTTTCTTCGAATTGGTAAACTTTTATTAACCTTCGTTAGCTTGCCTTGCGATTGTTTTACCGTCTGCAGCTTCACGAAATCCTCACTCGCTCATGTAACTTTGTGGCACCTATGAGAGCACTTTAAAAAGTAAAATTACGTACACACGTTCTCTGGCTGTTTTTCAGCTAATTTTTCACAATTGCACATGCGTTCATTAACATGTTACGAAGAAATTTGTTACCCACGTAGCGAGGCAATTTCATTTTCTAAAGCAACACAATTCGTATTTACTTTTTGACAGTTCATTTGAACTTGATCCAATAGATATGGATTTCATGCATTAAATGAAACTAACGTAAGACAATAATTATTATGCTAGTAGCTAAATTTTATTTGAAAAATTTTCAAATTCTAAACGCCTTAAAGTTTTGATACTTTAATATTGTATTTTTTTATTACTTCAAATTAACGTCGTATGGCCACATGTGACACGTACGTTGTGCTATTTTGCAAGGATCTCAAATTCATTCTAGCATATTATTCTATTATTCATATAGAGAATATTATTAAGATGGCATCAACACACAGCCTCTTGACTTGTGCCCCTTCATTAATTACAACTTGCAACCTCCTATTCACCTCCTTCTGACCTGTTTTTTTATTCCTCACACAATAAGCAGCATCACCTGCATAAACGTCCTAGCGGAGAATTATATCCGTACAAACAGTGACAAGAAGCTAGAAAATGGAGACATCCGAATTTTCATATTTCATATATTATTATATTCTTGCATCATTTATCACTATCAACGTCGCTATCGCACCACCACTTCGCGTTGATCTTCACATTTCCTAGTTGAAAAACAAAAAATTTCACTACCATCCAACCTGTAGAAACCTTGTAGACGTTTACATCGTCGATAGAGTCTCGCCTGTTGTGTACCAAAAAAAACGAGGAAAAATCCAAAAAAAAAATCATCATTATCTGAAGCACTGTGTAGAACGCGTTGAACTACGTGATAAAGCGAATGCCGTGAGAGCAGTGATTTCGTGCGGCTGTTTTATCGATCGCGACGCCTTCATTCACGAGCTAACTGGATTACTTTTATAAACCCCCCACTCACATTTTCACCACCCATTCTCTTAGGCGAATATTTAAATAAATACGCCGGCCCGGTGTTAGCATGCCGCAATTTATAGGATTATTAAATTGTATTACGTAGAGCACGATTCCTCCTGATAAGATTGTTGCGTCGCTTAGACGCTGCCGGGACGTTCCATTCTGTGATAGTACATGGTTGCTACGAACGTATCTTTATCAGTGGCTTGTAATAAGTGAGTAAAGTTCTACAAAAGGAAAATACGCGAAGACGCAATAGCCTCCTGAAGAATTTTAACAACGATAACCCAGTGTCCATTGTTTGCGGTAGCTGAATCCTTAAGGATAACCGATTATGAATCTGATAAATTCTTCGAGTCATAAGCACGATAACTTACCTGATAATAAGAACTCGACAGACTCACTTTACATCCAGATAACCTGCTGACACAGTGTCATCGATATTTTTCATTCATTCGATCAATGACAGTCGCGATGTAACAGAAACATCAAATTAGCAATGACAGTTGCAGATCGTTATAGAAATATTCTTGACTAAATCAGCGTGGTGCGCGACACTCGCAAAGCTATACAAAGTTGCGAGTGGCTGGCGCAATTATTGCGTTACAATTGAGGCAATAGGATTAGCCAGGGATTATACTAATTCATGAGATATGTCCCGGCGTAATGAGTAGCCCCGCTAGCAGTAATGCCAACTTAACCACTCTTGAATTATGCAGTCTGCTTTAGACTCCGAGATAATCTTGTATCCTTCCTGCCTAAATTAGTTAAGAAACTAACTGTATTAGCGAATGGCTTTCTCAGGAATTTCTCTTGGGTCTGTTTGAACCCTATTAAAAGTCCCTTCAAGCTGTTCTTTCCGTATCTAACAAAAATTAGTATTATTATTAGCTACTGCCCAGTACCATTCACGTGCACACTCGATCCAATATATTGCATTAGGTCTAAAATGGTCTGCTAGATTGGACCGATTTTCAGAGCTACACCCAGGTGATGATCGTTCATTAGAGTTGCCAGTTAACACATAGACAGATACTCCAGACCAAAGCATCTACTAACTCCCTCGTTTGACCTTTGCCCGTGTTATCCCTGGTTAACATGCCTATTTGTTTCAGGCTGTGGTAAGTACGCGGAGAACTTTCTAACCAAGGTTACAATGACATTGTGGATGAAGCTTGTGGAATATCGATAAGTATTCGTCATCAGCCATGTGGCTGCTGCCACCGTGGGAAAAGCTCTACGAGCTTACAAGAAATATATGGGTTAGGCTGTAATTTATTAGTCGGCTCGTCAGTTCCCTCGTGAATGATTTGAACCTCGTCCGGACCTACTCGAAGAAGAAAGTTTCGAACTTTCCCAGGGTAAATGATCTGCGCGAAACATCACCGTTGACCTTTGGTCACATTAGGTCCTGTCATCTCCTAGGTGAGAGGGAAGTTTTCGATTCGATCCCATATACTTTATATATCGGCCCGTAATAATTTAATAGCTTGAGCAGGTCCTGAATTTTCCTCGGAGGCTGAACGAGCTTTCGCGGATTGACTGCTGACTCGATATTTAGCCCTCTGCGTAAATAAGGGACTCACTGTTGACGTGGAGTAATGAGTTATGAGAGATCCGAGTACCTCAACGATGCTTTCATAAGCATTTCAATAGGGAGCTTTTTTCAAGCTCTGTTTGCATGCTTCTTGTTAACGACGTATTTACCAAGTCACAATGATTTCAGGCAACGTTCAATACTGAGTCGAATGTAAAGTTCAAAATTGCTCTCGCTCAATTTTTATACCCGGCTCTTATCAGTCCTACCCGCGTATTCATAATCATCAAATATCTCTCTTAAAGAGCTGCTCTTACGCTTTTCATCCCAGAACTCAAATCCCAAGATGATCGCGAGTGCCCAAAGAACTCACAGTTAGCCATTGATGATTTCGTCAAGAGCTTTTAAAAAGCAGCACAATTACTCCTGGCTCTTGTGCATTAAAATAAGAAGCTGATTAACATAATCTAAATGAACGCGGAACAGAGTAGGTATCGCTCAGCATAAAAGCCGGCAGTGGCAGATAGGATCGTAAGATAGTCCACTGTAATGACTTGACTCCTGTGACCACATCATTAACTGTTCCTACCATCACGAATTTCAACGTGAGATCAGACTGCTCTCTTATGTACGGTGTGATTGCCCATTGCGATTTGCATGCAAACTAACGGATTTCAATGTGAAGAGATCAAATGGCTCGGTGGTCTCAGGCTCAAATAAAATAGTACCTAATTTCCCGAGAAGTCGATGGATCTGTATTTTACTTTGTTTCTCCAGCAAAACTATCTTCCCTGGTGCACAATCCGCTAGCTGAAACTACATGCTTGAGGTATAGATGCATAATTGGAGGTAACAGACCCTCTGTCAGTGCTACCGATTCCAGTGACATCTCAACTACCGTATTTGACTATCGATTTCGCTACTCTACCCTCCTCAGCCTTCTCTCATTTGCTCATCCCCCTGTGAACCTCCGAACCTGGGGAACCCTCGGTTATGCTCTCTCGCTTTCTCTCTCCGCTAGATATCCTATCAACCCTCTCATTGTCTCCTACACTTTGTTAACCTCTCTCTGTCGTTCTCTGCCGATTCGTGTGGACAGGGTCGCGCTCTCTCTCTCTCTCTCTCTCTCTGCGGCCTTAAACGTGTGCGTGGATACATTATACACTAGCGGTTTGCCAGGGCACGTAGTCAAATACTCTATGAGCAGAACTATGGCTATGGGGAAAGCTTACCCTCGATGAGGTGGCTCACAAGTCGGTATTGTCAAAAAGCTAATCCAAAATTCTGAGATGATTTTGACTTACGAAGCTAATATTATACTCGTTGATAACTTATGCCTCGTTTTCTAGATTCATCTTATGACGTCATCCACGCACGTATTCTATATGGTACATGCAAGGTATGCTGTAAAGTTAACTGATTTAATTTTATGGTGATGTTCGTATATGGGCTTACATATATATATATATAATACATATATAAGATTGTCTAACAAGCGCCAAAAATTACGGAACGGTAATTAATATTAGATAATAACGTTGTTGTTGAAGTGGAGCACAACGAAAGCCAAAAATATTTTCGACAACGAGGCATGTAAAAACAACGTTCCTCAGTGTGCCTCAGTATTGACAGATTGGATCGATTATTCATACCTGAGTCGCATTCTGATACTGCCAATCTGCTCCCCTTTTCATCCTATTTATTGCATTTTTTTTTTCCTGAGAGACTTTGGTTTACAAGAGATCCCACAGACGCGCAGGGAATACCGGGCCTTTGATTTTTTCCAATAACGGAACCTGTTTTCTTTAACATTCTGTCTTTTTTATTTTCTTTCTCGTCGACGGGAAACGCATTCTGCATACAAGCGGACTTCTTCAACCCTCCGGAGGGGGGAGAGGGGGGTTTGGTCATAAATTCGTCGAATTTACAGAATGGCGGCTTTTCAAATCGATCCCGCAAGGCAATCGTAGACTTTGAACACGACACACGGACAATGAAAGCCGCGATAGCGCCACATTTATTACGGCATTCGATGCTTGACACCCAGAAGCTTTGCCCTCACTTATTTCCTGCCGGTAATACAGGGAACTTTCTCCATTAGATACGTCTCAATAAAATCATTAATTCACCAAGCGCGAAGCTCGCCCTTGACATTCTCAATGTTTCTTATTGTCAATTTACCTTAATGATCCTGGTAGTGCTCAGCAATGTATGCCTACCGCCATTCGATGGGATCCGTATCTTACCTGCCATACATCAACGTCGAGCAAACAACAAGGGAGCGTTCCTGCAGCATCCCTTCTTGCAGGAATCGAGCCCAAATTCTGCAAGAACTGATGCAGGTTTGGATTATCTGCCATAAGAAATAGTGAGCAAAAAAATTGAGAAGGATATTAGGTTTTTTTAAGTTATTCAAAACAGCACGCTTTTTATGACTGTTTATATTTATGTACCAATCACGTGACCATTTAACAACGTAATGATAACTGCGCTCCGAGTATTAGTCACTTTCGTGGTAGCCTGTGAAGTCTTAATTAAGTGTATATCACCGCGACCTAAGTAACTGCTTTCATGAGATCAGAGATAATTTACCGCAGCTGAAGTCACTTTCTGGGATGATAATTGAACCAGTTGCATTACTACGTCCGCACTGTGAATCTCGATTGTATCAGTGAATGGAAATGAAGTTGTGTTCGGAACGAGTCGGAACTTTCAAAGCGAGCTATACATATGTATAGCATAGCTATAAAATGTACCACGTATAGAATTGTGGGCTGCGGCCCTGCAAGCTACTGATAACGCAAGATTAGAAGTTGGCCCGGTACAATTTCGTATCCCTGCAGCCTATGGCAGCCCTTAGCCTCTGTAACCCCCTCCCCTTTCGAAAGCATCCCCAAACCACGTCTCGGGGATTTCGAAAGATTTCAACTTTGTCCAATGGGTGATCCCTCCGCCCTTCGTGTCACGGCGGAGTAACTAATCGTTTTTTCAGGCGATTTTTTTTAAAACTTGTGTTTCCCGAACTCGTGACGACGGGATAAGATATTGGAGTTTCCGCAGTGAGCTTAAAGAAAGTCGCACGGCTTAATATTTCTCGCGAGATATATGGCAGCCCGGAATGACGACTTGACAAATCGTCCTGATACTTCTTAACGACAATACCGACAATCTGCCTTACCGACGGAGTACAATGTAAAGTAAAAAGAAGGGATCTCTGTTCCTTCCTATTATTCATGGGGGATTATAGTTTCGTTCCGATCCTCGGACTGACAACGCGGTGTTGTCATGCCTGTCAAAGAGGAATGCACATTGAAATAAATGTTCAACATATACAGCCAGGCTCGATCGACTATCCCATTTTCATCCACGCTGCTCACGTCACTTCTGACCCAGCCAAATGGGTTGCTGCCAATCCTCAAAGCATTTCGTGGAATGTATTCAAACCGCGAATCATTAATAATTCAAAAGTTATTCACACTCCGTTCGCATGACAGGCACGTGCCTACGTACGGGACCTTTTCTCCCCCGGGTATCAGGTGCGTGTTTGGGGATTGACAAAGACGTTCCGTCTCGATCCCATTTCATAGAAGCGGATTGACTTGAATCATTTTTCTTTCAAGAGCTATACCAAACCAACCAGCCACTGACAGTTCTCTATACACGTGTCATTGTCCAGTCGAAATTATAGCAAGATCCTCGAAATAGCGTGACTTATGAAACGTGTCGTTCATGTCATTGTTGTCACAATATTCTTCACTTCACCTTTTGAAACATCCAATCTCGGCTGATCCTTTGGGAATATACAGAGCGAGGAGAACCAAGCAAATAATCCGTAAAATTACCGCAGAAACTTTAAATTTCTTCTATTGCCGGATAATAAATAAAGAAGGACCGCCGGTGGGACAAGACAGAAGGTTCGTCCTCCTTCTGTTTCATTGGGCATGAAGTTGCACTCGACCACCCGCGACGAGAACTTTTCAAAGGACAAAGAATCAGCCCCGTTACTGCAGCTGGTAACTCCCGATGTAAGACTTTCAGTTTACAGTATGAAGATAAGAAAAATAACGTTATCTCCAATTCAATTGTCAAACGAAAGATGAAAATCTGTAATCCATTTAAAAAAACCTCAAATATTAAAATATTCAAGAAACTCAAAAAAAAAATAATAAAAGATACAACCCACGTGTCGGTATGTTTGCCTCTCGAAAGCTATGAAAAGGGAAGAAGTTGGTAAATAGGGAGTATAAACTGAAGAGAGAGGGAAAGCGAGGCGGATCTTGAATGAGAAAACACCTGCGTCGGTGCCGAGGGTGAAAAAAGCTCGAGACAATTGATGATACGAAAAAATAACCCGAAGCTCCTCTTCTCTTGTCATTGAGGTCTTATCACGCAATTCCTGGAAAAATATCGGAAACCATGTAGGAACTTGTCGCGTATTTATAACCCATAAGAATATCAATTATTATTGTTATTTTTTTTTCATGCTAAATATTGTAACCCCTCCATTCCTTTTCGTAGTCATAACGAAATAAAAATATATGAACAAAAAATTCATATCTACACCACAACGTTAACAGTATGCTATTTACAGAATTGTATTTCTGTTCTCGGAATATCTTTGCTTATAGAACATATTTTACAGTAAAACATGCCGTCCGACGTGCTCTTCAAATCTGTGGAAAAATGCACATACCAAATCGGTCGTACAGGATACATGGATATACGCACAAGTATAGTCTGTGCGAAACAAGTGAAACGTTTCAGAAGCCTGAGAAATATATTCAACGCCACTTCGAATTTCATTGTAAAATAGGAAACAGACAGAGAGTAAAGAAGACAAGGAAAGGTTATGCCAAGTAGAAAAAATGTATATAGATTATATACAAAACATATATAGAATTAGGCATATATAGCCTATACATGAAACGTATATGAACTGCATATAATTTATATATGGTTTGTATATAAACCGATACTGAACGTAAACTTTGAACTATTCTATCTGCAAATGCGAAGGCATTTCGGTAATTTCAGTTTCCGCAATTGTTACAATTGTTATGCGTGCGTACGTAATTATCTCTTTACACAAATATGCACAAATATCCACTTTATATTTTATTTATAAATTGAGTTCAATCGTGTATTATTATTAAGTAACAATGATAACGTGCTGATTAATTGTTATTAATATAACATTTATAATTTATAGAAAAATTGTACACAAACCATATGTACATTGTATGTAGTTCATATACGTTTCATATGTAGACTATGTATACCCAATTCTATATATGATTTTGTATATAATCCATATACATTTTTTCAACCTGAAATACGTACGTTTTAAAATCGAAACGGGGCGCCATATGTTCATTTATAAATTGCAGTTTCGTCGCAACCCAAGTACCTGTCCCCTGCGTGAGATAAAACCCAGAAGTGAAGATAATAAGGGTAGATGATAAAGCCAGCGGATATAGAATATTATTTTTATACTAATAACAAAAGTTTTTCAATATAACAATGCTGCAAGCTGTTACTGTCAAACTGTAGCAACCACGAGCCTTAAGACCATGTTTGCCATTTTTCTTGTTTTTTTTTTTTCGTAAAATTCCCATTAAAAGTACTAAGCTACACTCTTTTCAATTACAGATATTCACGTTTAGCTGACGATAGAATTTTATGAATTTTATGGATAATAATTTTCATTAGGACATTACGACTTATTGGTTAATCATTTTTTTAATTATTAAACTTCCTCCTATAGGGATCTTTCGTATTGTTATTATAGTTTTTTAATATATAAGTTACTTAATAGTATTTCGTAACATTATCTTACGACACGATTGTTATTATTATTCTATACGCAAAGTCGCTTTACATTTATAAGCAAAAAGTCTGTGTAAGAGCCCCCCCCTCCCCCCTCCCCCTTTTAAAAGTCTACTCAAGTTTAAGTCAGAGACGCCGGAAGACACGAGCAGCCCCCGTAATATGCTAACTATATACCCCCATCACGAGCAACCCTCGGCGAACGCCATATTGCGAAGCAATCAACAATGATTTATGTCCTAATTGTGAGGTTTTATGAGGCGGTGAGTCTGATTGCTGTACCTACAGTTGAACAGCGTTGAACGTGTACCACATTAGAATAAATATATTGATCTTATATTTATTTGCGAGGAATCATCAATAATTACGAGCTTGGAGATATCGTATTGTCGAATAATAAATATTATAAAAAATGTTTATAAGAATCTTCTGTAAAAATATTTTTAAATCTAGTCTCCTTTATCAATGTTCTTGGAATCGTTTCGTAATACGCGGATTGCGTGAAAGAGTGGAAAGTACGATTTTGGAAAAAAAAAATAAATACAAGGTAAACAAATCTTTTTTTAATGACACGCCATTAGTAATTGTGCAACATGCGAAGAATCGGGTATGCATTGTGTCTCGGTTGTAACAGATATCAGACTCCCGGCTTTGGAAAGAAATGACGTGCCTGGAGTGGAAAGAAATGACGCAGCCTGGGTAATAAATTTCACATCTAAAGACTGCGAAAATGAGGATAGGGGGAATGGAAAAATAAAGGAATGGAATAAAATTAATATCGAAATCCTTTAGTGGAACAGGAACTGGAACGGGCTGCCTGTCTGTGGGTGTAATTCAAAGGGATCATATTCTATATTAAAGGGATATAGTAAGTAGTTATTCTAAGGCATTATCGTAACGTACATACTGATTCAGAATTTTTCTAGGGTTGACTGTTTATTCTGGTCGGTTCAACCGTTTTGTTTTAATTTTACAGAATTGATTTTGTAGCTACGAGTTTAGTTATCAGATCTAGATTTTACTTTTATTATTAATAATAATTGCCCTTGTATGTAGATGTATGGAAATGTTTCTAGATATTCTGTCATATTGAAGTCATGAAAATGAGTGGGAAATTACGATTGACATCTACATTACATGTAATATTATGTTTTTCAGAACTTCCATATTATAGAACAAATGTATAAATTTCTTCTTTATTCCGTGTACAGTGCTCGTTTACCTTGATCGGTTTTACGCCACGATTGGAAAAATGGACAATTTTAATATCTATATGCTCTTCTTCAGCAATGAATTTTCTGGTTTATTCGTTATCCACCGTGGCAGCACTTATCAATGGCTTCGGTGACTGAAGAAATAGACTGGACATTTAACGGTACCATGTGAGCCTGGGTTTTGCGGAGAGCCGTAGTTCCAGTTATCGATTGAAATACCGCTGTTACGAATGTACCGAAAGATGGCGACTTGTGAAAGCGTTCTAAAAGGTGGCAGCAAGACCGTTGGGAAGTTAGCGCGGGAAAATCAAAATTTATATGGTTATAATGCCTAAAAAATTGCTCCTTAAATGCTCCATATGTTTTCGCAATTGCTCCATTGCTACTATACAATAATTAATAAATACTCATTAAAACATAAAAATCTACTTGGTTGTTTGAAATTTCAATAAAAATAAAAATTTTCTAAATGAGTCGCCGCATGCTCGATGCTCCGTTTCGTGATCCGTAATTTACGAAGACTCTAATTACCGTGTTCCATATCGTTGCTATGCACGCAACGTAGCCAAAATCGTAGAGATTTAGTAAACACTTGGCTGTAAATTGATTTTCTCATTCTTAATTGGAGGATACAGTGGAATTTTGGAAAAATACAATTGCGTGTTCCGTTGCATTGTAGAATGGCCAGTATATAGATCGACGTATCACGTTCGTCTTCTCAAAAGTTGTTCATTTCCTCTCAATTCTGAGCTTGGAAACGTAGTAATTGGAATGTACCTGTCACAAGTGTGTTCGAAAATGAACCGAGGCACCCATACTCGCGCACTCTCGGCTAATCTTCGAATGCAGCTGTCGTAATGTGTTTGCAAACCAATTATATTGTTTACGTTTGCAATCGAGCTAAGCGAAAATCCAGTTTTACTTATTATTTGAAAATGCTTTAATTAAAGAACAAACTAAATGCGGAGCAATTGGGAGGAAATCGGGAGCAATTAATTCATCAAGAAAATCATATGAAAATCTGCTTGGTTATTTAGAATTTCAACAAAAGTAAACATTTTCTGTTTTGGTGAATATTTATTAATTATTGTATAGTAGCATTGGAGCAAATTACGGAAATATATGGAGCATTTAAGGAGCAATTTTTTAGGCATTATAAACATATAAATTTTAATTTTCTCGCGTTAACTTACCGACGGTGGCAACAAGTTGGCGAACATATGTAGGTCGGTAACTATAAAATTATTGAGAAATAAATATTTTGGAAATGATTGAGACTTGTCATTAAATGTAAGTCGACTGATTATTAAATCGTTCTAGTTTAAATTTTATCTCATGAATCTTTTAACTAGAATTGAGCTTATGTTGCCATTGCTTTAAGCAATGTCAGAAGTGAAACGGTTCATAACTGATACACAGTTGGAATCTAGAGTCCGCTCATTTAGAAAAATATCAGAATAGGTTCTGAAATTGCTGACGATTGACATACTAAACTGGTGGGTCATTTTTGCTACCACAGAAAATTTTGAGGAAAAATTATATTTAAATATATTATACAGGAAATCATTGATACTTTTATTTCTGAAATGTTTACATTAGAATGCATTAATTCATAAATTTACAAATATCTTATAAAAGTCATCAGTGTGAAACTCCTTGCAAAAAATAGTATTCACAATTGGTAGCTGTTTTCATATTTCAGTATTCAATGGAGCAATCTTGTTTATCGCAATGATCTTCATTACGTTAAACCATATGTAACAAATTATTGTATGGCAGTAGCCCAAGGTGGTGTCATAGGTTGTGGATTTTGTAAATAGGACATAACAACAGCAGATATAGATAACATAAAACTACTTAAAATTTGTTTTGTATCATCGGTAATTCTAGAATTGGCAAAGCTAATGCAAGAACAATATAAAGCTACCCATGCACACCATTTTAATCGCATCATTAAGCCACACATGCTAAAAATCATTCCTAATATATTCATGTAGTCAGGAGTTAAATCATCTCCTGGTTGAGCTTGACTAGTTGCTAACGATGGTTTGTATTTAACTTCCTTGTCAGGTCGTCGTGGATCGGTTGAACTGTTCATTCTGAAAACATGTAAAGTGCTTAGTGATAGACATACTTCAATATAAAATATTAATATCTTATAGATGAATATCAAGAAATTATATATATGTATATATCCTTGAGTTGATGCAATTGGTATAAAGTCATAAGAAAAAAGAGAAAGCATGTTAACTGACTTTTCGTTCAACGTGACATAAACTGAAAAGTAGATTGAACTATGTGCATTGTAAATAATTCATTATAAAAAATAATAAACAATTATTGAATGTTTAAAGGCATATAAGATATAATTTAACTTTAACCTTTACAATTAGGATTTGCTATAAACTTAAAATTAACCTTACGAGTGTATTCATAATCTATATAACTAAACCATCTTTTAATAAAATTTAACTAAGCAAGGACTCACATGAACGGGAATTAAATTTTCTGTAAGATAAATATGTTGAAGAAATTAATATTTCACACGTCGGATATTTCCAGAGTTTTATACTTGTAATACGGTGGCGCTGATAAGATTGTGAGTAATTCTCTTATGAGAACTGAAATATAAGTATACTGGAACGCGTACGCTGCAGTACGCTGCATTTCTGAGGCAGTCCGGCGAGCATGCAGCTGTTTCACTCACTTCATATAGTAGGTTGTCCTTTTCGAATTGAACTGCGCATGTGGTGTACAAGCCTTGCAAAAACGTTATCTCGTCCAAATCATTCTTCCTTCCTTTCCTTATGCCTGACTCCTCCAATGAGGAGATGTGCCAGATCGCCCAAATCATACATAAAAAAATATAGGGATGGAGCATACAGGTACTATTTCCAGAGATGAGTAGGGAGATGCACAACGCTACGATTTTAGGCGATAACAAAATCATGGCGCTAACTCGTAGCGGCGAGTCTGGAAGTAGGATTTTGTGATCATTGCTTCCGTCGACAATGCGAATTCCGTCGTAGCCGAGCGAAACGTGAACACGAACCTGTAGCTTGAAGGGCAGAGGTTCTCATCTACGTCTCCGCTGGTTTCCAAAGCCACCCTTAGAACGAGTCCTTAGAAAACGCCTATTGTTGAAACATTTTTGAGACATTTTTAAGAAAGTGCGGTGCCAACCTGACATCATGTAGGACCTTAATTTTTGAAAAATGTTTCATCGAGAGAGAAAAAGGAATAAGAAGAAGAAGGAATAAGAGAAAAAGAAAAAAATTAGTTGCGCAGAAATATTGAAATTTCGAACAATTGAACAAAGCTTTC
>JASANN010000262.1:501429-563991 GCA_031762395.1 Calameuta pygmaea | reverse complement strand
GCTGGTTCTTCTTTGATTCGTCTAGCAACACTCTGGGAATAGGCTCTTTTCAGAGCCGCCAAATAAATCTTACGTATGATATGCGCAAGGTTACACAAAATGGTTCTTTTCAGAACCACATTTATGTAAAAATAAAAATGGCTTTTCTATCCCGCTCTCTTATAATGTAATATTGAAATATTAATAAAAATCACTGATATAAAGCATTGTATTCTCATTTCTACTAAAAATAAGTAATTTCAGGTTTTCCCGTAAATCTGTAGAGAGTGCACAAAGGTAGGATTGTAATCAATTCTCTAAAAACTACTTTAACTTCCTATCAGCATTTATCTGTCTTTCTGCAGAAGATTTTCTATGACTTCACCTATGCCTTCCTCGTTGTTTCTTCTATAACTTCTGGGAACTTACTCTTTCTTCTACATTTTCAAGTAACCAAATTTCGGCTCATTGAACCGCAGTTTGAAAGAAATAGAAATTACAAGTCGCCGTATAACACCGTGTCACCTGTTACGTTTCTGCATTGTGCTACTCCCGGTGGCAAAGTTGCAGAACACTTGTCCATTTCGAATTTAGTAAAAAATACGTCAATTTGAAAAAATCGACAAGGAAAGAAATGCGAAAACGCGTTATTTCGCCCTGAAAGTATTCACATTAATTTGCAGCCTCTTGTGACTTCCGATGTAGAAGTTAGAGAGCATTTGTCAACTCTGGATTTCGATTCCAAAATCTACGTCCAGGAACATGAAGACTTCACGATCCATGTTCAGGAACGCGAAGACTCCAAAACCTACGGCGAGGAACAAGAAGACTCCAAGATCTACGTCCAGGAACACGAGGACTCCAAGATCTACGGCGAGGAACACGAGGACTCCAAGATCTACGTCCAGGAACACGTGGACTTCAGAACCTACGGCGAGGACCACGAGAACTCCAAGATCTACGTCCAGGAACACGAGGACTTCAAAACCTACGGCGAAGAACACGAGGACCCAAGATCTACGTCCGGGAACACGAGGACTTCAGAACCTACGGCGAGGACCACGAGGACCCAACATCTACGTCCAGGAACACGAGGATTTCAGAACCTATGGCGAGGAACACGAGGACTCCAAGATCTACGTCCAGGAACATGAAGACTAAAATCTACATCCAAGATCACGGAAATCTACAGCAGGAATACTTCGACTTCCAACTTGTAATCAAAAATAGCATTGTAATATGTTTTAGCCACCGTGTACGGGTTTGTGTCTGACTGAACGCTTACATCAAAACAATTGCGAATCGTGAGTTCGGCATGAAGTTGCTGTACGGAGCTAAGGCTTTCGGCCTGTGTCGAAAATCTGTCAAAAAATGACAAAATTTCGAACGCAAATATCTCCCTTATTATGTATACAATCCATATCACTTTTTTTTCATCTCTGTTATTATTTCTTGCTCTACAATTTTTGCATTTAACTTTTTTCACTATCATTTGAAATGACAAAGATAATTTTTTTTATTTGCGAACGGAAGTTAAAGGAATAATAATAATATGCCTACTCGATGCGCAATCAAAAAAAGTTCAATGGTTGTTACATCAGATTTTTGAAGTTGTGTACAGTTTCACCGCAAATCTCAAACGTGCATCTTAGCTGATACACTCTGTATGTGTGTCAGTTTGTAAAGTTGCTTATTTCACTTATTTAGAATGTTATAAATACATTCTATAAACATTAATGACAATTGGTATCATATTAAAACAATAAAACATTGTGGCTATGGTTGTAGATTGAATAGATATATAAGCATACATTGCATGATTCAATACTTCATAACATCTGTTATACGTTCTATCTTCAAGTAAAATGTGATCTAGAAATCTCTTACATTCAGATCCATAGAAAGTATTCAAAGAAAGATTATAGATCTCTTTTTAAACCTCAGGATCAATCTAATCTCTCTCAATAGAACTCATGTTTTATCTTATTAATACTATATAACAAAAGTTAAATCCAATACCTTGTAATGATATGCCTTTTATAAAAGCTATGTATAAAAAAAATCATAGCTTAAAGAGTAAACTAAGATATAGAAATACAATTTGCAATTTATCTCATTAAAGGGAACTGGGACATAACGTTTTTCTTCTAATGTTGCGGAACATTACTTATTCTAATTTAAAAACATCAGCTGACGTTGTCATGTTGTAAAAAAGAAAAGCAGGTTGTTAAGTTAGAAAAAGTCGCTAAGAGAGCGAACGTGTTTGTGTCGCTCTGATTTCTTTCAATAAATATTTGAAATAAAACCAAGAATTGTCTTTTGAACACTCCGGGAGTGCGATAATGTGAGTTCTTAAATTCTAAAGTGATTCACAAAAATTGTATTAAATCATAGCAGATTTATTCTTCACTCATTTTGACTATGTGATTCGTTAATGATATATTTGTAATTTGAAGATAAACAGAGTTTTGATATTGAGTAATGTAAGAAGAATTAGGCCTTAATGCTTTTTTTTAATCCTACCATAATACCAAAAACAAAGACATTACATGTAAAAACAATTAATTATAAACTGTATCTCTGTTATTGTTATAGATATAATTAATAAAATTTTGTATATGTATATTTACAGCAGAAGAAAAAATATTTACAAATATAGTTTGAAATTATTAAAATATTGCAGTTCCGCACAGTGCCAAAAAATCTATTAGACTGAAATACATAACACCCCTTCTGTGACTGCGTTTAGGCAGAATAACAGTAGGGGGTCTAAAGTACATAAAGATCCATTTTGTACCCCTATAATGGTTGTATTAAATATAAATATAAAGCACATGTCTTGCTATCTTCTACTGCTATAAGAGTTTATATTAATCTAATTAAAATTAGATTGCATTATATACAAACTATGTACTTGAATATTTTTGTGCGACATACTTGAAGTTTCCCAATGGGATTAGAAGTTGAATTTACTGAAGTCGTTGCATCCATTTTAATATCAACAATTTTTATTTTATTAGGTGGTATCATGGATTCCGATTTTGTAATAGCCACTTCTTTGGATAATAAATTTAACATTGCCTGCGCAGCTTTGTGCTTGGCTTCTTTTTTTGATGGAGCAGTAGCTTCTACACTTTCACCATTACATTCAACTTTTATAGTAAATGAAGGTAGGTGAGTCCCACCACCATCATGGATTAATGTATAATTAGGTAATTGTTTCATCCCTTTTATCATAAATTCCTGGAGTATTGAAATGGGGGACTTATTCTCTCCCTATAAATGAAAATGTATAGATAACTGTTATATTTCTATAGGTTTATATACAACTGAGATAAAAATGTCTCTGATACAATTCGTAAAAACTAATTATTACGAGTAGTAATCGCTTACTTGTAAAACTTCTGCACCAGCATTATACATAATGTTAATTTTTAATAAACCAGATTACTTTGTAAAACAGTAAAAAATATACGTATTTGTTTATCTTCCACAATGGTCTAATATTTCGGAATTCCTTCCTTCCATTCCTTATGGCTGTATTTCCAATGGGGGACATGTGCCAGAGTAACTGGTCCTAATAATCAAGGATTGGAAGTTTTGACGCTAGATGGCGATGTACCTTGCGAAACGGGCCTTATTCAACTAAGCGTGATGGACCTACAGAGTTTATATACCGATTCCGAACAGTGTTGGGCGAAATCCGTATAATTTACTCACTTGAGTTTTCATATGAAAACCCATTGGTGAATGCCGCGGGGAGCTTGGGTGCGAACCCCGAATCTTTCGGTCATGAATCCACTACCCTAACCACTGGGCTACGATCGCCCCATATATTTCGGAATTACAGGTCTTGATCTTGTTGGATTTATGTGACCATGAATAATGTATAAACGAGAATATAAGAAAAATATATTTAGTAACTGCAACTGTAATTCAATTACGACATTGCCTATCCTAAGTACTATTCCACAAATAATATACGGAAATGGGGGGTTTTTAGGAAATATTCCTTCCCTCCTATCTTTCCTTGTCTCCCCCGATGGGCGACATGTCCCAGATTTAGGGAACACGGTAATTGGCTTACTTTACACCGTGCAGGGTTTGAATAGAGCTCAGCAGCCTTATTGGTTAATCCCATTCAAGTCCTATATGTGATTGGTTTACTCTATTTAAACTCTGTATGGTCGAAACTAAGCTATTGAACTATGTTTGCGATCCTGCTGGAAATAGACAAGGTCTAGTATTGCGGGTAAAACTGCAGGGGTAAACTGCAATATACGACTCCTTCCTTCCTTCCTTTCCTTATGACTGTATCCCCAATGGGGGACATGTGCCAGTAACTGGTCCTAATAATCAAGGATTGGAAGTTTTGACACTAGATGGCGATGTACCTTGCGAAACGGACCTCAGTGAAATTAGCCGGACAACTTTAACTTTTTAACTTTTTATCATACCTAATCGATTGGTGGTTGTTTGGTGGTCATTGGTGGCCTAATTAAAACATTTGGTGGTTACTCATTCTTTTATAATCAAGTAATCAAAATTTGACCGTGAAATTAGCCGAACATTTTTTTCAACGTATTAAAACTCTCGGAATTCACCCCCAGCGACTTTAGAAAGATTCCCCTACCAGCATAGGTTTCAGCCAATCAAGTGCGAGTTCAGAAAGAACAAGGGAAGAAAACCGTGAACTCATACTAGCCGTCTCTCACGGTCGCTTCTTCGAAGAAAGGGCCTACCGTCTCCATTTCAATCATTGGTACTTGACTTGCTGGCATTAAACACTCTTATCGTAAATTAAAAATTCTAAATAAACATAACTAGATTAGTCACCCTTTAAGTAACAGAGGAAATACAATTCTAATATTCATAACTAAACAACGTCTATTATAAGATTTATAATATCATTTACTAAATAATCATAACGTTATCACTTACATATATCGATTCTCTCAGAGTTATTCTTTTATATCTAAATCTCTCTTTAATAATATCTTCGATTAATCATATCCTATATTTGTCGTTTGAATAATTGTGGGTTTCAATATTACTAAAGCGTATATCCTCTACAGCCGGATTCCTGAACTATACCAAACATTGTGTAATACGTCACACTCTAAGTCACTATGAGCCAACTTCAGTTCGGAGTCGTATACTGCAGTTTATCCCACATGTAAAGTTCTGATCGTCGCCACTATCGGACTAGTGGCAGATTCGACTGCGTGAATCTGACGAGGTGGGTTCGTTAGCCACCAAAGCTCTGATGAACACTCCAATGGTGTTCAATCCTCTGTATATAAGTTGATTTCTGGTACGATGATGTTATGGTTTTTCAAAAACTGTATAAAGGCTTTAGAAATAAAAATGCAGGTGCTATTGTAGAGTACTATAACTAACTTTATTTACTTTGATTATAATGTGATTTAGTCTAAATCAATCGACCTTAACTGAATCTATCTAATTGACTCTAAGATACAGACTCGAAGTACACCCTTCAACACTAGAAATCGAACTTTCCTCTTGGATCTCAAGAGATACAGTCCTCCGTATATCTCATGCATACATCCGCACTCATACACATTCGTATGCACTACCCTTTGTGGAGGGCGAACGTGTGGCGCCTCGCTGTCTGGGCCCAAGACCGAGGGCCTTGTCTTACGCACAAAGGGCTCATGCACACCCTATCCTTAGTTTACTTTTCCTCTAGCCCGTCGATTCTCTCAAGTGACCCGATTTATTGCCAGGAGTGAAAGTTCCTGAGAAACTCACTCAGTTAGGATAGCAATAAACAAATGGCTCATGCCTACAGTCTTTGTAGCCCATATGTTTATCCACATGTAGGGTCTAGAAAGCTTTCTTCGAACTGTTTAGAATATACCTCATTTATGTGTTAATGACAGACTGAGAATTTGAAAGCATTGAATTCTGATTTGGGGACAGAAATCGTGATTCCATTTTAATCCCTTATTTGAACCCACCGCTCAATTCTAGTGACATTATTTATCACTAGGCCGCGACATAACACACATATGTCTAGTGATATTTCAATTGGAAAGCACCCAGTAAGGCAGGGTCCAGTTTGAATTGGATTGGTTATGCGCGAACCCCACCCCCTCCTCATTTTCGTTTCGCACCCCTTGCCAAAATACCAGTTTATGCTTCATCCCTGTATTTCTATATCTATGACTATTACGTACTATTATTGCTCATTTCAAAAACATCGGTTGAAACCAACGAATAGCGAGACTATATAAACACAAGTTGAATGATTAGAAAGCACCCATTGAAAAATTTAATGTGTGTATAAATTTGATGTCTTACACTCTTATAAATAAATTTAGATTCTTTAAAATTGTTTAATATGTTAATTTTTTATTTCGTAGTATTTAGAACAATAATGTCTCTGTTCTACTCTACAAGTTAAATCATCGACTGTGATGTTAAAAAAATCAAAAATAGTATGTATAACTAAGTGATAACATATCTTGCGTTTAGATTCTTTTACCTAAATTTCGTAATAAAAATCCTTTTTCTTGAGATGATACGCCCCTGCCATTAGGCAACTGTGGCTGCGTTTATGTCCAATCTTTAATTTTTTCATGGATGGCGCGCTGTCGTTCTGTAGCAGTGTCATAATAAAAGTGGTTGTCGGGAAGAATTAATTTCAGTTTTTCTGTGGTTTCAAAGAGTGTACATCCTTCTATCTCGTGTACGACCTATACTGTTTCTTTTAAAATGGCAAATAGTCCTTATAAAAAGGTTACGCACTGTATTTTCGATATGGATGGACTGCTGCTTGGTAATACATATAATGATTTACATTTAAAACCGTTGACGTGTTACATCATTTGATGCTTGCAAATTGTATCGTAAAGATCATGTCACAAAATTCATTTAGATTTTCATAAAGTTGCTGAACAATCTTGTTTATCTTACTTATGCAATTTTAGATGACATAGTAGGCAGGGCTTAGATTTATGCTTGGGCATGAAAATTGTTATCTGCTTAGTAGTTAACAAGAAATAGAGTGACATTAATTTTTGTAAGCTATTCGCATGACGATAATTTTTCTTAAAGGTTATTTTTTATACTTTGTGACATGTTTGTCAAAATGTATGCATTTAATAGATAAAATGAGAGATGTAACAGCGTTTTTCTGTTTCTTAAATAATCCCCATGTTTAGAAATGTTTTTTATTTAAATTAAATGTCATAAAGAATCTGTTACATCATATGTGCATTTTAATTATATTTTAAATACATAAATATATAGATGCTGATGCAATTAATTATGTACCATATATTTTTTTGTGATCTATTCATTTTTAATATAATGTTTTTAGTAAAGAACAAGCCATCTGTACAAATTACATTATATACTTTTTCTTGTTAATTATATTGTTTAGGACTAGTCTTGATTTGTTTGATATTATGAAGTTATCAAAAATAATATATCTTAAATATTATTTATTGTTATATGAATGAGACTAATTTTATAATATTAGAAGAGAAGTCCAACTGAAGTTAAGTATGCATATGTATTTTAGATGCTACATTCTTTAAAAACATAATTTCGAGATGTGTTTTAAATTTATGCTTATTCATGTTTATATTGAGACTCAAAAACTAATTTTGATTTTAAAGCATCATTACTAAGATGAAATTATATGCGTTCCTGTAATTAGAAAAGCAGACAACATAATCTTTATAGATAATGGAAATTAAATTGTCTTACATCTTTTATTGAAACCTTGAAAAACAGGCAATCACAAATATATATATTGGAGAAAATATGGATATTTACATAGAATAAATTATTTATCTAATGCATTATATACAATTACATCAGTATTTTGTAGCTAACTGTACTGGTATACAGTGATCTTTTGAGAACACTTTGAAGAAAAATGAAATCAAAATTTAATACTTACAATTTGTAACAATATTATTTTTTAATGCTTTTCTACAACAAGACCTATACATTATTAATATATCATATTATACCATGTTATATACAACTCAGGTATATCACATTCCATTCCATCAAACCCCAGATAACAGTTATGTATTAGCAATTCTAGAATTTCCTACTGAAGGGTATAATAGCTAAATAACTATTTGTACAAGGTGATTTCTAAAGTATTAGATTTTTGGACAGGAAATTATAATATTGTCAATATGTGACTATTACTTTGTGTTTTTTGAATTTATGTTATGCATTTGTTATGTTACATTTGTAATATTATATTTTTAGGAATTGCTTCGATTTATATATATGTATATATATAATCACAATGTTTGTAAGCTTCTAAAATTCTTTAATAGAAACTTTCTTTACGTAGAATTTTTCAAAACAACATGTAACCAATGAACAATTACTGCAAGCAATATATTAAATCTTACAAACATATCAATGTGTTTATTTACTCTGGTATATGTTACGACATCTCCTATCATGCTTGAATGTGTTGCACAGATACCGAGAAGCTATACACTGAAGTATTTAACCAAATTACCAATGCGTATGGAAAGCAATTTACATGGGAAATCAAAGCAAAAATCATGGGTTTCAAAATACTTGATTCAGCATGTGCAATAGTGGACATGTTAGAATTGCCAATATCCCCCCAGCAATTCCAAGAACAATCACTACAATTGTATAAAATTTTCTTCCCAAAGGCTGAACTCATGCCAGGTAATAGTTTATGTTGAATAGTAATGAGCGGTGTTTTTCTTTTATACAGATACTGAGAGTTTATATAAAACAATATACCGGAATATAGTATCAAAATATGGACATACATATGAAGGAGAATTGGCGTATGCAGTTCTGGGGCGACCAGAACGTGTAGGTGCCGAACTTATAATCAACCATTACAAGTTACCTTTGCTAGTGTCCGAATTTCAAGATATATATCACCGAATGCAGCGAGAGCTTTTCACGGACGTTAAATTGATGCCAGGTTAAGGGAACTTTGTGTGTTGTTCGTCGTACCTCAAAAATTTTATTTAGAGCCGAATCTCTCATAATTTCTACATCACTCCATTATTATTATTATTATTATATTCTTTGAATAAATCTTCTGTTTTTTTTTTATTGCAAAAAATCGTTCATTCCAAATACGTAAGATAAATATTTTAATCAAAAGTATCCCTTTATTTTCCTGAAGAAGTAACAGTCATTTCTTTTTTTGGTTGTACTGTTACTAGTAGATTTAAAAGAGATAGAGTTATAAGATGTAAATTCCAATCAATAACACTAATGGCATACAAAATATTTGTTAAGTATATTGCAGGGTCCAAAACTACTTTGTCAGCGAATTATATTCAAATTCGAAAGATAGAAATTATTTTATCATTTCTCTGTTATTACTGAAAAAATAAAAAAGCAATTGTTTGATACTGGTATTACTTTCAACCTATTTAATTTTATTAATAAGGTTTTCAAGATTGCATTGTATGTTTGAAATAAAAATTACTTACTTAGTTCCAATTTTTATCAACATGCTTGAAGCAAGTATTAAGTTAACATTTGAAGATTTTTATTTAAAATCGAAATAAAATATGAAACGTAATTTCAATATCAGGTCGGCAATCAGTTGCATTATGAAGTTAAATCAAGTTTAATGAAACCAGACATTGTGGACCAGGTTGTGAAAGTTTAAATTTCAAGTATCTAGATCAATATCTGACTGGTATAATTATATATTTACAATTAACATCATAAAATAATTGTTTAAATAATTTTTAGATACCATGGATAAGTCAATCGCAGATATAATTTATTCATTTTTAATTTGTTTACGATTTTACATCGAAAAATCGTTCTTCCATTATATTCTGTCGACTACTTCTATTATATTAAAAAAAGGAATGTTCTCTTTTTACTATAATAATGTAGCAAATAGAAATATATTTTGCAAGAATAGATATTAAATAAAACAGTCTATATTTCAACATACTGCTAGCTAAGAGTATGTCAATTATGATGTTTATAATTAAGAATGTGGACGATTGTAATAATAATTGTAAAAATTGTTTATAAGAACTGCTTGTAAATTCATGCTCTGGAGATATGACTAAAGTTTAAAAATGAAAGGAATGGAAATTGTTTTCAAATTTTTAAAATTATTTATGTAAGTGTCATGTTCACGTTAAAGAATTGAATCGATTTATCCTATAAGAAATATTGCTCAACAACTTTTTAGTTGAAAGTATAATTATTCAAATTCGAACTAAAGTATCTTCAAATTCAAATCCTAATATCATCATGCATTCTTCATTTATTTATTGTTTTAGCGTTTTGCATCAGTGCATGAATGAAAGCACCCTAGTTTAAAACATGAATAGAAATTTATAAACTCAGAACCAAAAACCCTACTGAAATGTATATATTTTACAGCTCACTATGTGGCATCTGATTCTGAGTGTATAAGTTTCAATCTCTTTTTATTAATTATATGATTCATATATTATTGCAAGTTATTATAATATACAATTATACATGCAGGTGCAGAGAAACTTCTACGCCACCTTAAAGAGAATAATGTTCCAATTGCATTGGCCACAAGTTCCAGTTTGGATAGTTACGAATTGAAAACAGTGAAATGGAAAGAATTGTTTGACTTATTTCATCATAGAGTGATTGGTGGTTCTGATCCAGATGTGAAGAAAGGCAAACCACATCCTGATATTTTCCTTGTAGCCAAAAATCGATTTCCTGATAAACCAGATTCGTCAATGGTTCGTTGCAGTATGATTTTCTCTGTTCTCAAAAAAGTTTATAACATTAATAACATGTATTAATAAATTTCAGTGTCTTGTATTTGAAGATGCTCCAAATGGTGTTCAAGCGGGTATTGAAGCAGGGATGCAAGTGGTAATGGTGCCTGATCCATGTCTCCCATTACATTTAACTGAAAAGGCAACTTTAGTATTGAAGAGTCTGGAAGACTTTAAGCCTGAACAATTTGGTTTACCACCGTATAAAAATTAGAATGAATGAATTTTCCAAAACGCTGCGGTGATATACATTATATGAACATATTAAATGAAATGTACAAAATATCACTTATGTTATTCTACCATAATTATTCCTATTAGAATAACTGAGTTTACAAATACTATACAAAATGTACAATGGATTATATCCAATTCCATTTCTTTGTAGTAACAATAGAATATGTTGTAAATTATTTAAATATATTGAGTATTGACACAAAAGTCATATGCACACTATTACTAGTTGTTAAATAATAAAAATATTTTATTTAGTGATGTGCGTGATGATTTTTCATTACTATTATTAATTTATCTGTCGGTACTAATATTGTTGACATCCGTTCAATTTGACATTGCTTCATAGTAAGTGATGATTTTCGCGTTAATTACATTACTGCTTTGATAACTTAATTATGGCAGGCAATGATTCATGTGATAGATATTGAAGGTTTCTAAAATCAAAAGTAATATAACATACTTCATTGTAGATTATTATTCTCTTGGTACAGCTATTTTCTTTCATAACTAAATAAATTATATTACATGATTATAACAAATTTTTACTGGTTCATGGTGTACTAGATGCAAGTTGCTGTATCTTTGCAAGAACTTCATCAGATTTTAGATTAGACAAAGGGATGCACTGTTCTTTACCAAGTTCTGAAAAAAGAATTATTTGATTATTATTATAAATTAAACTTAAATTATATATTAGATGATTGAATTTAAGATTTGGGGTTTTGTACTCATATTTTCATAAGCAGAGCAACAACAGAGACGTGATTGCATATTATTTCAAATATATAATTATCGATAGTTCAAGTTTGTTAATATTATTGAAAAGAAAAGAAAGTTGCTGTAATTTAGATTAATTTCGAATAAAAGTGCAAAAGCATTATACCATAAATATTATAATTTGTTATATTGATATAAATGTGTTAATCTATGCATGTTATATTAAATAATGCCCACTAAAAGAATATTGTATAAGAAGTATTCTGATTTTTCTAATTTTTTGTTCATGAAGGAAAAACATGTTCTGTATCTGTGGTGATTTTAAGCCTATGATGTAATATACTTACCATAGCGGGCATATACTTTTGGCTCAATCAAAGAACACTCTCTTATTAGGACGGGGAATTTTGGATTATTCTTTTTTATTGATACGTATTGTTGTTCGATAAAGTCCCTGTAAAATATACAGATTGCAATTAAAATACTGTTTTTAGAGTATTTAACCTACAATTAAGAATCGGAAACATTTTATTTAAAAAGGCTTTAATTTAATCACTTTTGTGAATGGTAATACACTCTACCTTTTTGAAATTGCACTTTACCTGACACCTTGACTGGACTTCGAAGTTTGACATAAAAGAATTCTTAATTCTTTTAAGTGTGAAGCGAATTTCACCGCTGCCATCTTGACAAATCTCAACTATTTCTGTGCATTTTTCATAGGTGGGGCTATAGTCTCATACTGTTCTAATACTGTCAATATCGAATATTTGAATATGCGAATTCTTTAGTCATATTTAAAGTAGGGGTATGGCATATAACAAAAGGAACTAAAATGACAAATTGCAAAGAACAAAAAGTATTTTACTTATACATGTGGTTTCGTATATACACAATACCGTATTGGTTGATTATAACAGACTTCATAAATAAATGTATATAAACAGCACTTGGTCTTCGGCACAGCGTTTTCTTAACAGAAATATTCCCATGTTCAACAACGAATATCTATGAAAAATTTCACTAAGATCTATGCAAATATCTACGAAATTCTATGTAAATTCCACGAAAAAAAAATCTGCAAGTTGGAACACTTTCTTAGGTATTCGTAAATACTGCCTAGATAACACGTGGACGCCTTTAGGTCATCTATGAAGTCTTTCCAGACGTCTATGAAAACATCGAAAAGACAAATAAAAGACTTCTCATGCAACCACCCAAGACGTGTCAAATAAATCTTAGAAATAGTCTTTGCAATATCTTGAAGACGTTTCAAAAATAAAGACCGTCGAATAAAAGTCTAAAAATGGTCAATTTTTAGTCCAAAAAATGCCGTAAAAGTAGTGGGAACGAAGTTTTTCAAGTAAGATTATTATCAGTTTCCTATAGATATCTATAGTTCGTTACTTTGCAAAATCGAAATGCGTCAAAAAGACGCGTCCCGTGAACCAAGTGTTAATATAATCAAGATATTTACTTATGAGTATAAACCAATTTTATTCCTTCCGATCAATTATATAAAATTGAATTGAATCGACTTTGTAAGAAAGTTTTCAACTTACAATTAGACCCGATAGAATTACATTTCTAATATCTATGAATATCTATGGAACTATTAATATTTCCAGATTTACTCATATAGTTATAAGTACTTCAGAAAAAAAATACATTCATTGCGACAGAGTTAGATACGTAAGCATATGTTTAACTGCAAATTTAATAATTGACAAAGCAGATATTATTCTATTTTGGGTGCAGAAAATTGCTAGGAAATATAATTTAAGAAGCGTAGAAAAGGTCAGCAAAACGCTCTTACGATCGGAGGGATGAGGGGGGAAAAAGAGAGAGAACAAGATGTGAATATTCCTTCGCAGAAAGATGATAATGAGCAAATGAGTGGACCGGAATCGAAGGAAGATGTTGACAACGAGGTATCGGAGGTCAAAGGAAGAAGTAGAATCTGAATATTCAGAGCCAGATGAACCAGCTCCCAGAAAACGTCAAAGACGTGGAAGATCGATTACTGGTGGCTCAGAGTCTTTAGGTCGTGACCGAAGGTCAAGCGTCATCTATGGAAAATCCAGGCTCGAAATAGGGCGGACCCAAATGTAAAAGGTCACTCGATTTGGATTAAACTCGGCACTCGGGGGTATTCGAGGTCGCTGATTACAAATATTATCTCGAAATTGAGAAATTCTAAATGGCGGATCCTTCGAGTGAATATTTTATTATGGCCACTGTTATCTGCATTATTAGCTGGTAAAATATATTCGCAACCCCAGAGTACGACACGGGCGGCTACGGTAGGATTTTATACTCCATTAAAATTTTTGTTTATATATATTCCGTCAATTTAATGATATGATTTTACAGCATTCCCAACATGAAAAACTTTGTGAATCATTGACCAATTTTACTGACGTTTCAAAAACCAATTGTTATGACAGCTGTCATCACTATACATTCAAAATACACTAATCGGATCACGTTCCGAAATTTATGTGCACTACTGCGAGCAATTTCGAGTCTTCATTTCCCTGTATGCATATGAGAGAAACACAACTATTCTCAGAGTACTCAAAGTTAATTTTGAAATGTAGCATCAGTAATTATTTGTTAGTAATTTACTGTTTTGTTTCATAGTTGGCGTTTTTGCCATAACCCAGCTTACATCGTCTGGAAATGCCGATCAAATCCGTGATCTTGATTCACACCAGCCAATCATGGCTACAAAAATAAGTTAAATTACTTTCGAACCTTTTCATGAAAAATGCATAAAAGTATATAAAGCAAAAAATGTTTTCCCGAGTTAAAATTAAATGTTCGAGGAGTCACATAGCAAACCAAATTTAATACTCAGTTATGAACTTGCCACCATTATTTGGTTCCCGCTTTCCATCGTTCGTAAAGGATTCTTTTCAAGACAAAATAGATATATACTGGTATCACCCGGAATTTTCCCAAAGCCGTTACCCACCGGGTCAAGAAAGTAAAAACCTTATATGACCTTATTTATTCAATTCTTATGAAACATTTTGCATGTTAATTCCCATTTTAATTAATATATTTATCATGTATAATTAGTAAGCGAAGCCTGCACTCTAATATGCATACTCGTAGCTCAACGAATAGCTCGATCAGGATTGGTCATTTGGAAGGTGGAAACTTGTCCTGAACTAAACATTCTTATAGCGGAAGCGATAGTCGAAGGCAATGCAACTCATGATTGGATAGTAAAGGAAGCACTGGTACCTCATCCATATCTTAATACCGAAGAAGCTCTTAAATTTGGACGCAAAAGTTTATATGTATTAAAAGAATGGGTAGGTGATTAACTTGCTTAACATGTAGTCAAATCTTAAATGTACAATTAGTTTCTTTTTTTTTGTATTTTTTTATTGTACATTGCTTTTTGTGTATATGCAGAAGTTTCGCATATTTCATGACGATATTGGTTCAAGTTTGTACCCAAACATAATGAGTTTCCTGTACAAGTGGAACGCAGATCCTAAATCAGATAATTTATTTATGCTACTTATTACGTGTGGACGCACCATTCTTTTAATATTTCAGCAACAAACTTTTAAGGTGCGTTTTGTTATATTAAGTTGCCATTAAACTGTACAGGGTGTTTATTTTTTATGTTTCGTTGATTTTAGGTCACATTGTTTGATTCTCATGGGCATAGTACTAACGAATACCCTCAGCGTGGATTAGTAGTCGCTCAGGTAATAAAAAAAAAAGTTTTTATCAGTATAGGCGTTTCTAGTATTTACCATAGACATTTGTACCATTTCAGCTTTGTATCATAATGTGAAAGTTTGAAATGTATTTCTAATCAATTTTTTAGATAAAAAAGTATGTAAGATGCTATAAATTTATAAGTAATTTTTTTAATACGTTCTGCACTTTGAAGGGGTTGAAATAATTGTTTATTTTTTTTCTACAGGTGGATATAGATAATTTGCATATTTTATGTAATTGGTATGTAAATACTGTTTTGCATGAATGTTATAATGCTCAAGCTAATCAATATGAATTAGCTTTCTTATATCCAAAAAATTCTCTCTGTGAGTGCCAAGGAAATTACAAGAATTATACACAGGATATTTAATGATTTATGAAAAAAGCTATTGAAATAACATTAATTCTATAGACAACGGAAAAGAAACTCTTTTTTCTTTCTAAATAAAAGCAATATGGACAAAGAAACAGAAGACTTTGAAATCAATAAAAATAGAATAATCTAAATGATCACAAAATAAAATATTTTTATGCGTCATTGTATATAACATCAAATATTAAAAAATGAGGATATACATATATGAGTTATAACAGCATTGCTGCAATAAAGAAGACTTACTTTAACCCAATCCTTTAGAAATTGACATTCTTTTATTTTTCTGTGTTCTTTTTAATATTCTGACTGGACAGAGAAGCATCATCAAGATCGACTACTTCTTAATAACTCATTTCAAGCTACCAAACAAAGTAATCTTGTCTAGATATTGTTGAAATAGGAGGTATGTTATACAGATTTTATATGAATATGTTATACAGGAGGTATAAGATATATGTAAGATAAGGTCTCCCAAGTCTTGCATCAATCTAAAGCTTATTCTTTAAAAAGTCACAAGAATTAAAAACAAGCATACATTGTGTAACGTCACAATGGTTTTTCTCCTTGAACAAAGCTTTCGTTAAATATAACTATTTAAACCTTTTGATGGAATTTAGAAAAGAGTTTGGCTAAGTTCGGGTTTAAATTTATAAGGTAAATCTGGGTCTCGAATATAAAAAACAAACAATAAATATATGACATGTATCGATTGATTAATATCCGTGAGTACTTAAGTGGTTGGGTTACGGCTATAAACTTCTATCATGCTAAATTTTTGATACAGTTGATCAGCTAAATGTTACTTTAATTTAAATTAATTTTTTTCAAATTATGTTTAAATTATCCAACCTTAATTTAGACGAAAAGATATAGATCTGTTACAATATAACTTAATTTTCGATTAAAATTTTTTTTAAATATAGAGGTAGACATGCTTTTGATGTAAGATAGAAACAGAACATTTCAGCGGTACCGTGCAAGTCAATTTTAATAATAAAAAATATTATTATAATTTAACACGGCAATTATTTTTATAACAAATATTATGATCTCTTTACTATATTGCGCACTTTCCATTTAAATACTTCAAAAGTTATATATAAAACGATATTCCGTCAAAAACAGTGTAAGTAAGCACAGATAAAGTTTCTATCCTATACCGGTAGTAATGCTTTTTTTAACTCTGAAATAATCGTATGCTTTGTGGCAAGAAGTCTTGAATTACTTAGTTTGGATAAAATAAAAACGTCTACAATAAAAAGTTTTACGGTTATGAGAAAGAATTTTTAAAATTATTAAATTTCAATCAAAAACAAACTTACAATGAAAATAAGTTACACATAATGTAGCAGTGTCTTACGATTTTATTTCACCGAATCAATTTCAACTAGAGGCAGAATAATCTTACATATATATTTACATTATATACAATCTTGTTCGAAGCTTCTAAAACTTTGTTTACACAATGCTGAAACTGGATGCCGATAAAAATATTATTTATTTCCCCGAAAAAAAGTAATAGCCGAAATCACTGTACATTTTTGAAATTGTTTAAGCATTGTGCAAATCGTATCATGCAATATTATTTAAATATTCCGTGTCTTATTATATGAAGACGCCAGAGATATTCTTTTTTGACCTGCACTTGACGTTTTCTTATAAAATATATGGGCTCTTAAAAATATCTCATTAATGGACAATGTGTTCTAGAATTTTGTATAATGGTTTCCTTTGCTTGCCATCGAATATATATGTATGTACATTTACGTGTATCCCTATAGATATTTTAATATCTATACACATATACATACAGACATCTTTAAAAGGTCACCCGAACTGTCGTCATACATTATAACAAGATTGTTGGTTTTTTTAAATTTTCCAAGGAAAAAAAAATTTGAATAAAGTTTGCATTATTAAGTTTTTGTGCCAACAAATTTTAGAAATGAAATTGATCGATATATCTGATCCTCTTTACTTTTTTTGAGAATGAGCAAAATCGGCGATCACAACGTATTGGCCGTGTTACATGAATTGCCAGTACATTTCTAAAACCAACTGTCACAGTAACAGAACTGTTAATAAAATTCTGAGTGATATTTTATTATACGCACATGAAAGTGTATGGAAAACACGAGTGCATAACTCTATAGATTAATAATTTTCGAAGGACTTATATGTACAGATTTCATATACGTATATATATTATATCATGTATGAACAATACAACGTTCCGTTTCTTTCAATTCATATTTATGGGAGGAAAATCTCCATTCTCAATATTCGAGAATACTACTTGATTATTAATTTGTGTGATCTAATTAATTATAAAACTTTTGCATATCACGAAAATCTATTCGTATACCATTTCTATAAGTTCTTCTTTATTAACAATTTACTATAAATATGTGAGATAAGGTGCTTTAGATCTTTTTAGAACCACACCGGCATGTGAATTGAGTGTAACTTAAATAATTTATATTTATAATCACGTTATGGATTACTGTTAGTATTTTTTGTCGACATAATTCTATTCTAAAAAACATATTCATCCAAAAAATGTGTACAAGTTTTGAGTCACGTAATAGTTTAACGCCTATGCAGCCAGAAATGAAACTCAATAGCTTAGTTTATTAAAAAAAATTTATTTATTTTATCTATCGCCTCAAGTATTTTATCATCACAATTTATACATTGGTATGTGATAGCGTAGAAAAAGCAAAGCTTTCTCTTTTTCCGTTGTCACCATTTTAGGATAATGGAAGAAAGACTAAAATAAGTGTAACGATGCTAGGGTGCCTCCATTTTTGAAACAGAGCTTTCATATTTATCCTCACGTTTTTGTATGTATTTTACAAGTGTAGTGTGGTTAAAGTAATCATATTTTAACGAGCTTCAACAACATAATCTCTATGAATCACTATCTACAGAAACGTATAAACAAATTTATGTAAAATTAGCTTTTGAAGCCGCGTGAATTCAATTAACCGGATAACGTGACTATAGAATTTCAATCAAAATCCTTTGCAAATACCGTTGGTAGTTGAGCATAGTTCTCTCTATTAAAGACCTGTTTGTGGCAACTCGTATACTACTCAAAATGTTTATACACAAAGGAAGTGCAGTTAAGTTCATAATAACAGAATATTTGAATCACAATGATCAAGTTTCTTCAGTAAATTGCATAATAAAAGGAAGTACAATTGATAGTACTAAAACCTGATGCAGGTTATATATTCCACAGAAAAATGTGTCAAGTTCTAATTATAAAGATTACAGCGCATTAAGGAAACTAGAAAATGTCAACAACAAAAATTGAATCTACTTTCTATTCTCTAGGTCCTTTAGTGCAAGAAATGATTTGCAAATTTTCTGCTAAAAATTTTCTTCAGAAATGGTACGGTGTAAACAACTGCACTGTGTACAAAGCGATATATTTGCAATCCAGTTGCGGTAAAGAATTCATCCTCTTCTTAGTTTGATATTCTTTGCAAAGTGCTGATGTTGTAGCAAGAAAATATACCTGACTCGAATATGAACATTTTAATGAAATCATGTTAGAGAGTCTGACGCACCCGAGGTTGTGCCCATTCTACGAAATCGTCGATTAAAACTGGCCAAGCACCTTCTTCGTCGTAGTTACTCATATCAGGATTTATCATAAGTGCGAAATCTAGAAGCAAATTCCACGTGTCTTTTGGGATTGATCTTTTGTGATGTTCCTGAAAACAAATAATTAAATCAATTAAATGGTACATAATTGACACTGAATATTCTAGAAACATTTGAGAAGATCAACCACATACCTGCAGAAACTGGCACCACAGTGATAAAAATTTGAATTTGTCATCCAACACAATATTCCAGTATGCAATTGCCATATCCAGATCCAAACCTTTTTGTCCAGAATTTTTTGCATAATTGAACGTGAAATGATAAAAATCTTTAAATTTGTGGGAATCCCTTAGTTCGCTTTCTAAACTGCTTAAGCGTGCTTTAAGTTTATCAATACTATCCACGCTATAAAAAATATATATTTTGAAACATTTTAATATTAAACATATAACAATGAATCCTAGTATCGTATGAGAGTATTCAAATATCATACAAAATATTATCTTCTTATTTATTAATGAAAGGCTTGGTTTAAGATAATAACACTTACCCTAAGTCGATCATGCCATTTATAAATTCATCTTTTGTAAATTCGCATTGAGTTTCTGCTCGAAATTTCCAGGCTATAATTAATACTAATTTGCTTTCTGGGCTCAAGCTCAAATCATCAAGAAATTTCATTATGCCATCTGCTGTAATTTTTTCTGGTTCACTTGGATCTGCCATAATAAGTTCCACACATATAGATTTTACATATATGAAACATATTATACAAACTATTTTACTACATCAAAACGATTATTTATATTCAATAGCTATTAGACATTGATTTAAATATATTAATACTACAGATATTTTGTACAAAAATTGCATCTATTATTTAAGAATGGTTGTAAAATATATAGATGATAAATTACTGAGTACAATACATTACCCTGATATCGATTGAATAGTATTTCAACTTTTTTCTTATCTATAGAGGTTTTAGGTTCCTTATAATATGCATCTGGATTTTGAAAATAGTTATCACTCGCTAGATCTAGCTTCCAATCATTCAATGTCAAACAATATATAGCAGTTTGCTCTCCAGTTTGCGTGAATGTTATAAATTTCTTAACTTTGTCTCGTTGTGAGAATTTTAATTTATGCTGAAATATTAATATATATGGTTTAAAGTGAAACAGAGTATTAAATATTTTATTTATTAGTGTTTCAATATATTCATAATGCACCCTGCCTCATAAATAAAGAAATATTATACTTTGTGATAATTAACCAACTGTATTGTTATACATACAATCTGCTTGATATACATGTGACAAAACCACAATTACTTTCCCAAAACAATTGTTAACAGCTCCAAACAACAGGAGAACTAAAATGAATATAAAATTTTGTAATATTTAACGAATGTTGTTCTATTGAAACCATTAATAACGAATAAAACATTATGTATTGGCAGGTAGTTGAAGAATTTGACAGACGTATTAAAATTATTTCTAAAAACTTGTACTTATTAATAAAGGTGCACAAATTTATAATCAAACAGTTCATTAATATATTTATATCCAGTTTAAAAAAATGCCTATTCTAAAACTTCCTTTTAAAATTATTATTAATAAATGCATCCAAAAATCATTAACGTTGAAAGTAAATAGGTTATTTCACTATGTCAAACGTATGATACATGAAGACATTCTATGAAAGCACGTAATTCGATATTACACAGTTGATCATTTCCACACAATTCAAATTTTACAAAGCTTTGGTAATCTTACCATTTTAATTAATTTTAGGCCCCCGATAGCCAAAATATTATTCCCCTCACACTACACTTGACATGAATATGCGCATGTTCCATGAAGTAATTGGAAAATGCAAATACATACTTCGGAAAATATGGGATGAACGTTGCCATTCAGTGTAGCCAACATCTGAAATAATATCAATTATAAAAATGCACCACCTGTGTGAAGTTGGCCGGCCAACTTTTATTTTGTAAATATTAGGTTCGTTCGTGCAAGCGTTTTTTACGTGCTGCGAAGCACTACAGGCGTGTTCGAAAATAAGTCGAGGGTGTTAAGAGCATTTTGTGTCTTGATCAAAAGCATGTAATAAACAGAGAAGCCAGTGATGCACTATGCGCTTTCAGTCTATTTCTGAACACACCTATTGTGCTTTACAGCAATAAAACCGTTTGCACAAACGGACCTTTTTTCTTATTACAATAGTATGATAGTCGTTTGACAGTGTCTGATAGTCTTTTAAAAACATTTGATAGTTACTCTTGTCAGGTTAACCGGACAACTTTTTTTTTTAACTTTTCATTATATCTAATCGATTGGTGGTCGTATAGTCGTAATTGGTGGCTTAATTAAAATATTTGGTGATCCGTCATTCTTCTTTTATTAAATAATTAAAATTTGACCGTGAAGTTATCCAAAGTTTGTTTTGTTTAAATCAATTCAATTAGGGTTTATTCGATGCGCAATCGTTTGGTGGCTACGAATATCAAAATGAAAACATTTGGTGGTCCATCGTTTTTCTAAACAATAGGAAAAACTATTCATGGATAACGATGGCGGCCATGGCGCATGGCTGTGAACTAAGCTGCATACATACAGAATATGCGTCCATCTTGTCGTCTTTTTGGTGTACACGAATCTTAACAACGTACTAGTCGAGTCGGAATCGGTATCCAAAAACAGAGTGAATTTCTGTCGAGGAAGCCGCTGCTTATATCTTCGAGAGAAACACGTTCTTTTTTGTGGGGATAATGTTTTTTGTTCTCCCAAGGTGTTAACGTCGCTTTTTCGATTTAACATTTGATTCATTATTTATTTTGACTATTTAATTTGACTAATTCGATTACTGGTTTCTTCAATTATTTATTTTGACTATTTGATTTGACTAATTTGATTACCGGTTTCTTCAAATACCGGCTTACTGGTATTTCTATTGTATTTGGCGCGTACCGGCTGGTGGTGCTTGGGCACTTATTGGTTTTCATTCCAGTCGCACGACTCTTAGAATGTTAAAGGTAATAATCTCTGATATTATTTCCTCATGATTGTCGCTGTGACTAGTTTTGAGGAAATTATGTAATATTAGGGATATTAAGGTTTTATTTTTCCTTTCCTTTATCAGCGTCGCTGTAGGAGGTCCATAGGAGTTTTGAGGAATTTTAGGATTTGAGGAATTCTCTCAGATACTATTCTGCACATCCACGGTGCACTAAGCACTCTTATGTGGGGCTCTTGACCTATCCATCATTAGGATAGGGTGATTGGGAAGGGAAAAGGATAGAGGATAAAGGGGTATAAGAGCGGAACGTTACAATAGATTTTTTAATGATTTTCCTTTTATGCATTAATAGTTCTGTAAATTCATTTCCCACATCGTTTTTCGTAGTGTCTAATAGCAGTTTGATAACGTTTCTTGTTCGTGGTGCGAGCTTGATGCTATACTCACTGAGCCATCACGTCAGTTGGTATTTACTTTTCGGATTACGTTTACTGTCTAATTTTCATAATATACGTTTAATTCATTTATTATAACTTTGATCAATGTGAAGTTACCCGCAAATTCAGCCCTTTAAAATAGTATAAAACAAGTAAAAAAGAACCAACTAGGGACAAAGAATAGATTTGAAGATTTTCAAAAAGCTATCGCCAGATGTCTCTAGTATAAATATGCAAGACGTAGGGGGTTGAAACTCCAATAGGGTGTAGTGAAACATAGAATACTTATAAAACCTACCGATCAGATGGCGTTGCTGCTCGTGCTGACAGTCTATAGCACGGGAGTGCCGTGTCTCCAATAAGTGGTCTGTGGCAAGATGGCCATAATACAGTGAACTCGTATTGGACAGGAGGACACATTATTATGTCGATAAGTCGTCATTTCATATGTATATCGTGGTGAACATTTATAGGAAGCAATGTCTCTGAAAGAATAAAATTATTTCTAAATACTTGTATAATTGAAGAAAGTGTTTTTCCTGTTTTCAACACTTTGAATTCATAAATTCGAATATCATTGTTGATCTTTGTTGTGTCCACTGGTCTGTTGTCATTTCTATGGTGTAATGCAAGTAGATTAGTTTTTGTACTGAATATGTTTTGTTAGTGTTATCATGCTACATAATGCAATATCTCGTTCCGCTTGCAATAATTTTGACATGGATGGCAGACAGGCTGAAATGTAAGTTTCCTCTTTGAATATATTAGGGGTTATGGTTATAATGAGTTGCATATCAATTATTTTAGGCTTTTTTGTTTTAAATTTTGATTGCCACTTGTCAGATGTTTTATTATGTTTAATGCTTCAGAGGGTGTAATATAAAAGTTACTGTTAGTACTCTGATTACTCTTGCATCTTATTTTTTGTCTTATCTAACAGAGTGAACACTTTGTGATATCTGTATTAAGTTTTATGTCACAGGCTGAAATATAGAATGAATACACTAAATCTGTAACATAATATTTTAATATTTAGGTTCCACAATAAATGGCATTTTGAATCCATGGTCAGGGGGACCTTTGGCAAAACTTGAAATTGGGCCTGAAATTATGAGTTTTTCTGAACAAAAGGTCATATTTCGTAGAAAAAATGAATCCCTTAATATGACTTGCACAGCTGTTTATCAAAATAATGACAAAAAAGATCTACCGTTGTCTGAATATATTGTTGATTGGATTATACCTGCTCATATAGAAAATGGGTAAGATCCTTAATTATTAGTTGAGTTATTATTCAGATTTATTATTGTGTAAGTTTCCATATATGATCTCATATAATATAACTGTTTATTATTATACTAATAGGAATAGACTTTACAGTGAAGCTAGAGTGGAACGAGGACAAGCTCCAAATACCGCTTGGTTATGGTTTGGTCATCTTACTGAGAAAGATGCTGGTGATTATAAATGTATGGCTGTTGCTTTTAATTCAACTATGCAAAAATCACTCTCCACCAGCATACGATTATCCGTTAAACCCAGTAAGTCTGTTTTGCTTTTATATCCATACAAAGTTTTTGATCTATAGTTATATAGTTTTGTAACTTAAATAATTACAATTTTTATGTTTCAAGGTATAATTAAAATTATTTTAACCATTCGTTACCAATGAAATTCTATTGATTTTAAATATTTTATTTACAGAAGATAAACAATGTGGTCCATTATGGTTTAGATGCCATAATGCAATTTGTATCATGAACCGTTTTGTATGCGATGGTAAAAAAGATTGTGAAGATGGTGAGGATGAAAGTCAAGCTGCTGGTTGTGGTAAAGATCCTTGCGCTGGAAAAATGTTTTGCTATGGAAGATGTATGCCACCTGAATGGTGTTGTGATCAACACAATTGTACTGCTACTTCGCAATTGGCTCGTCCTGAACCATCTCCTGATCATCCGCGATTTACGGATATAGGTTTCCTTCAAATAACAATCTACACAGTAATTGGTAAGTAATAATAATATTTCTAACATAAATCATGGCAATAACGATTGTACATGCACACTTATAATAAAACGACAACTGTACTATATGAAATGAAAAAATTATTTCAGGATGTGCAATGGCTTTTATGTTCATAGTAACTATATTAGTGATAGCGATATGTAGAGTACAAATGAAAAGAGCAATGAACTCACGTTGTTCTCAGCAAATGCGAATTGGTTGTTCTCGCACACGTCATACTGTGCCACTCTATGATCTTGATGTGTATTTAAATAGAACAACGGCTGCAAATCGACCCGGAGGTAAGCATAAGACTTGACTTATTGGACTTTGTAAAGAAAAAACAAATTCTGTAGACCTAAAAAAACTAATATACACCGCTCTTTGTCATTGCAATCCAAGTATGAATGAGAATTTTTATTTTTAGGCGTGAGTTTTATGTATAACATAAACGGTGAGGTACAATTCGTAGGACGCCCTGTAGAGCCGCCACCGTATTCCGAAGTTGTCGCTGTTCCACCAAGAGAAGGCCCTCCACCTCCATATGTATCTTGTGAAAATTTATTGGAGCCTCCTGCAATTCAAAGAACCTCATCATTTCAAAATTCTAATGCGTACACTGCAGAAATCTCACAACCAATAACTAACGAACGTAACGTAAGTAATGAAAATACGGATTCATCGACTACTAGAGTCTCTTCCAGTATTCAATCAGGTTCAAATTTTCCAAATATACAGTGCTTTACGTCCGGTCAAATACCAAGACCTCAAGTACAACCCGGTTTTGGAATATTTAATTTCAATCTTAATTGCGACAATATATCAAACGCGACATTTAACATTTCGGACAAAGTTACTTTGAACGCAAGCGGTAATTCTGACTCTAGTAGCACCGAGTCGGTTGGTAGTTTTACAATTGCAAGAAATATCACGTCGCACTCACAGAATTTTGAACCCGAGTACATGGAAACGGATTCTCTGCTGACGGAACGTCATCATAACGTTGATGCGCAACATCCGATTCAAGTCTCCAGAAATGGCGACAGTCGCTACGTACTTTTAGACAATCGTCGTACAAATTCGAGTGCGAACGATACTCCTCGACACTGGCGCGACGTTGAAAGAAGTTTATCCGGAAGTGAAGATCGCGCAAGAGCCTATCGTTCCAGAAATTCAGAAAACGAAGGGATCTTTTTGGAAACTGAACATGTCTTCGATCCGATTGATAGTATTTCTAATGACACTAGCAATGCTGCTGCACCCTTGCCATACTTTCTAAATAGTAATTCAATGATTAGTGGCTTTAAAGACTTAGATATTAATCCAAGCTCTTCTACGATGATGGTAGACGAAACTGGTTCCACAGGTCTAGTCAGTAACAAAAGAGACTTAGCGAAGGGAAATGTCGAAAAATATGGTGTCACATCAAAGGTATCGGCAGATGTAATTAATTCGAAATTAAATGATAACATAGCGGACGTAAGTTTGGTCGTGCAAACTCAAAAGTGCCTCGATAAGAACGCGCATGATAATGTTGATAATATCCCAAGCCGTGAGAATCTAGATACCCGTAAGGATTCTTTGCCAAAGGACGAAAGGGAGACTCTTTTACCTTCTTTAAATTCATCTTCTAACGATATTCACGACGGCGACAGAGACGCTACTGACGGCGAACAAGCCACACCAATACGAGAGGTTCAACCTTTGGTTTTACCTTTACGTGAATCTTTCATTGGAGTACGAAAGGAGATTTGAAATCCCTCCGCGAAATGGAATTCAGAAACGCAAGGCTACGGTTATACTAAAAATTTCAAGATTTCACTTTTCTTATAAAATCACTTTTAATCATAATGGTTATAACTTCTGTTGAAATTTATTCAATTATATTTTGACAATTGGATCTTGTGAATTACAAACGGTTTTGTAAGCAAAGTGTTAACACGAGTCAGCCAGTATAAATATAATATAAATTTGATAAAAATGCAATTGTGCATACTTTAGTTACACATTATTTTGTAAATTAATTTTCTGAAACAGGTATCGCTGCATAGACTTTTGTCGAGTAGATACGCAATGCAATTATTGCAAAAACAGTTTACACGTGGCAGCAATATATTTGAGAGCTTTCAAACGGTTTCATCGAAAACATTCGTTTGAATTTTTCTTTCACGAAGTAGCGTAAGATATTTATGCCCACGCGGTCTGCGCATGAATACACTAACTTTATCATTAATAGTTTTCGTATAAGAGTGTAACCGTAGCTTGAGAAATGCAATACATTTTTCTAACAAGAAATGTCGACGATGTATCTATTTTACAATTACGAATTATGAGTACGATTGAAGAGGTTTCTCTCAAAATCAAAATAGCCTATAAGCACACTGTGTTTTTTCGCTAACCACTCTGATATATTGTAATTGCACTTGTTATCAAATTATAGGAAAACGGATACCTATGCCTATTATAGAACTTAATGTATTTTTCGAGTATTAATATCGTCTTTATGGAACGTTAAGTAAAAAATTAATTATTATTATTATTATCCCTATCTGGCGATGAGATGAATTCTATGAAACCCTACTAATTCCATTTTCCCATATTGTATAAGCGAAGTGATTATCATTGCTATCTTCCGTGTATTCTCTTTGGCGTAGAGCACTTTATGGTGTAATTAAGTACGTAATGGCGCATTCAAAAGAATAATGGTTCACATTACGGCGTGAGGTGCATAGGTGGCTCATATATTTCCCTTGCCCAATTTTACAACAGAGATAGAGAAACATTGTAAAGCCCGTATTAAAAATTACAGTTAAAAGTGTTCATCTCATCACCTAAAGGGCTAATGAGTACTTGCAAGCGTAACGTTATTTTCGCATCATGATAATTAGGTGACACCCACTAGGGGAAAAGAAAAACATAAGGGACTGATTAGTGAAATGGGGCCAATAACGTATATTTGATAAGTCTTATTAAACGATTCGAAGTTGCCAATATGTGAATTTTGATGATGAGGCTCATCAAATATGCAATGTCAAATTCGTCATGCTCTCCCAATACAAAGCCCCGCTTTAATTTAATTAATATAAATACGATTAATGTTTATTCTCTTTATCAGCTGAAAGTTGATTGAAGTTGGTCTTCCTGGTTGACAGTTTCGTGGCTTGTAACGAAGACATTAGTAAAGCAATGCGCAAAACAAAATGTTCTATTGCATCCATTGATTTCTTCAATGTTTAACTCAACGAACAGCATTGTATTTGTATCACGTGATAATGTTATCACGCCGATTGACAGAGATCTTGTAGATTGAATCAATATGTTCAGTGCATTGTGTTTATTGAAAATACTTTTACATGCTCTGCAATGAATAACTTTGATGCATGTAATTTTGAAATTCTATTATCTTCTCGAAATATTTATATCAAGAGTCAAAGTAGTAGAAGGTAGTGCGTAATGTAAATAAATTAAAGGGCCGATGGGAAGGTAGTTGTACCAAATTAGTTTAATAAATCGAATAATTACATAAAGTAGGCCATTAATTGTGAATAGATTGAGAGTATTACGGACAATAATGTCGTAATGATTTCGAAAACTATCGGTCTTTAAAATGGCAGGCAGTAGACTGTAAATGGGTATTCGACCTAATATTAATATATGAGATTAATGCTTATAATAATAGCAATATATTTTGATGACTTTACGTGATCATATTTATGCTTAACATATCATACGAGCGATGGATAAAGATAAAATTAATTTTGGTCTTTACCGTATTGTATAAGGTTACTTTATGATGAAGCTTCTGGACCAGAATTAATACTATGCTCAATATATATATATATATCTGCCAGTAATAAAATTTACTGACAAATACATACGTCAATTTCATTTTATTATTGAACTTGTGCTATTTTTTTTTCGAAGTACAGACAAACAAAAGTGTTCAGTTAACTTTTTTTTTTGTACTATTTTACTATCTATCGATGGCCATCCTTCGGATAATGATAATTTTGTCTATTAATTCGAATGTAATCAATTATAGAGAGAAATCAATTATGTGTTTGTTATTGATAAACGACAGTATTTACCTAATAGAATTTAACGGTATGATGATTAGGAAGGATATACTGTATTCAGTTTTAGGTTCGACCGCATGAAACATGCGGTGCATCTCATTTATGAGATTTTAATTTGAAAGTCATACTCCTGAAAGATAATATTTTATCTCTCAAGTATATCTTATTTTCGACATTATAACGCTTCGTTGGACATATCGTTAACAAAAGCTTCAAACTTTTACATATAATTAGGTGACTTTTTTTTTCTTATTAACAAATTGACTTATTCACTTTGAATAATTCTTTTGTCAGCTACCGACTACTTGTCTTTAGTATGTCAAATAAAGTTATTTTCCGAGAAATAAATAGCCAAGGAGCTTTGTAAGTCTCAATTAATAATTTATCAGGCAGAGTTGCAATAGTGCTTCCACCTATCAATTAAGTGGCCAATTTTTCAATGTATAAGCACTTAAAATTGCATAATCCCTAGACATACTTAAAGATTGTTACACGCCAAAATATTTTTCATCGAATGATAAACTTATTGAATCTCTCATTGTTCAAGTGTGAATAGTTTCAATACTGATTATACTATTACTACTTACATTATAATCAATAACTATGTAATTCCCGTTCACCCAAATTACGATATATATATATATATATATATTTGTATATACGTATGTATATACATAGTACTCACATTACATATTTCTGCGACTGTACATACATATTTATTTCTGAATTATACAGAAGTTTAATAAAACAATCAGTTGCGAGCAGGATAACTTTGTAATTTTTTCACTGTTCTTATCTTCTTCTTGATCCTATTGATTTTATGACCTGAGAGAACCAAGGGGCAGCACTGTTATTATTAATGCATCATCGGATATTAGTGTTTAAAATATCTCAGGATATTTACGTTTTTGTGTATATAAAATATTAGTCTAATCAACCTTAAATCGTTTTTGCATAAAAATTAAATGGACCCGTTGACTTCACAGTTGATGCATTACTCCTAAATAACTGTACAGGGCTATTCATGCCGAACGCGCCATAAGAAGTCAGCCTGTTTAATATGGTTGCTTTGATAAAACCAATTTTAATTAATGTCTTTCTACTGAATAACCCGTATAGGTTTTGGATATATTATATCCACATCTGTTTATGCCATGCGATTTCAGGTTTGCGTTTGGAATTCGGCCTGATATAAAGAGTGCATTGTAAGGCATTATGTATATTTTCTAGTGTGTTAACATTAAGAGGTACTGTCAATACTGTAAATAGTTTCCGCAGTCATATCCACCCTTCACTCCAATGTCCGACACATGTCTCCTTATATTTAACAGTTATACTTGCAGTGGATTTATAACACAAAAAAACACTTTCGTGTTAAAAAACACTCGCCAAGTACAGGATTGCTGTGAATTCCCCTAACATAAAATATAGAAATCACGTTATAATGCCAAGTACACAAGTCACTACAAAACTGCTTATTATACGATCTAGCGGTAGTTCATCGAATTAATTGTATTTTCAAAAATTTCTATAACGTCTTCACTACTCTTTTCTGTTACTAATGCTGCTTACATCTATGGTTTAACATTTAATTAATAATTCATTTACAATCATCAAAGATATTTAAGAGTTCGATTTTTACTGTTTTATTGAAAGACACCATAAAATATATTTTCTGTTATTGGATTCGAAACACAAGTACACTGAGAATCAGACGGTGAGCGCAACAGAGAGGGTTGTGAGCGCAACGCCAAGCGTCGCTCGTTGCATCCTTTTCGCAGAGCACCAGCGCGAGTGAGTCGGCAGTATGACGCTAGTGTTGCTCTCGGAAGGTTTGACGTCTCGTAAGCACCGTAGTGCTTTCCCTGCTGCCAGGCCTCTCAGGCCAAGATACGTGAACAGAAGCCGCCTACTCTCTCTTACCTCACCGCGTGGCGTCCACAAGCTGGACACTATTAATGAGACGCTCAAGCCCTTCGCCTAAAAAATAACGTAACGACGTACTAAGGACGTAAGCTTAAGGAAACCAACCAATCAGAATGTAGTATTGCTTCCTTGGAGGGGAGGGGGTACTAGATTTTTATTGGTTGTTATCCTTACGCTTACGTCTTACGTCGTTACGTTATCTTGTGCGTGAAGGCTTTCCGTGCATGCGCAGCCGTTTGGCGCGAGACGCCAACCGAGACTCTTGATCGTATGTAACCATATGAGAGTGATATATGTTTCACAGGAATGTAATGACGAAATTTATGGACATAAAGAATTTTTTTCCATCGGAATTTCACCCTAAGAATTTAATGAAAAAGTGGAAGAAATTTAAAATATTTTCGACAATGATAAAAATAATAGCATGATTACACACAACTTGTAAAATCTTCGAACTTGTAAACTCTCCTGAACTTATCAGCCATTGTACGCGCGATAAACTTTTTTATACGCAGGGATCAAGAATTTCCAATAAGAACAGTCTATCCCATAATGGTAAAATAGAACAATATAACAAGCGGTAGTAGAGGACTCAAGCATCCAATATCGGCACTATTTTGGGACGATTCTTGTTCATCACTGCCATAGTATCTTGCGTAAAATGCAAAGGTTACGAGGTTCTCTGTTATCGTATTCGTTGATATCTTGATGTTCTTGTTATTGGCATAGGAGTTTTCTTGGTGCAACAGATTCTCCATTGGAAGTACCGAAGTATTTAGAGTCACGGGCATGATTAGAAATTTATCGAAATTCTTAATCGTTGTCATAATCGAAATTGAATTGAAAGTCGTGCTTGTGTTGTGAATTTGGTTGCAAGAACTAGATGATTCATTGCGGCATTGAATGACGCCGCAGGCTCTGGTTGGAGCCTTTATAGTTTCCAAATGAACACGAATACCTTTGAAAACAGTCAATAAGTATTTTACGTCGGGATCATTGTCATTTATAGAAACGGAAAAGTTGCAGCAAAAATCTTCCTGGCACAGTGTCTTGTTCGTTACTGATTTCGTTAGCAATTCCGTTTTGTAATTCTTAAGGTTATCGTAAATAAGAGTTAGGTTTCCAACAGTATAACTATTTGACATGTCTAACGATGCTCGCGATATTTCTGGCTCTTTTGAATCCTTCTCAATCCATTGGAATTTTTCCAATATTTGTGTTCCACTTTGTTTAGTTGAAACAGTTGATTTTGTTTTCTTCGGGACTCTGTACGTCAGGAGTACACTTTTTCGCGTTAATGGCATTATGACAGTACCCACACCTTGGCGACCTGAAAAGAAATAAAAAATGAAGTATCAATTACGTAATATACGAATTATATATTGGCAGTAGTAAATATTCATAAAAAAATACGTGCTCTTTAATCAAAAAAATATTATGCATATTTTTCTATATCCGGTATGTTTTTCATATGTTACCGTAACGATTATACTTAATACGTCATGTGGATATGAGATCGAGAGATTCCGATTGTAATTAACAGAATCGCCTAATGAATTTTTCACAAGTATGGGAAATCGTAATGGCTATATAAATTGCAACGTGCATATTTTCTAGTACGATAATCATTAAAATAAATTTATGCCCCACAACAAAAATTAGAATCTTATTTGCACGTGGAAGCTGATGCGCACCATTTATTTTGCGCAGACGCGACTCTCCACGTGGTTCACGTGTTATTGGTCGTCCGCTCGGTTATTATACACCACTCGTCTTTTACAGATGACACCATGACTTTTATGTATTGTGTAATTTTTTTATCATATCGATAAGGAAACCCATATTTGTTATGACATTTTTTTAAATCCTGTCATGTACGGCATTATTGATTAGACTCTGATGTAATATATCCAGGACCCGTTGAATATTTATAGTACTCTAATTAACCATCAATTTTACTTTATTTCTTCTTTCCGCTTGTTCGTTTTATATGTTTTTTGGCTAGGATCAGATTCGAGTAAAATTCAATGTCAGGGTCGTTTTACGAAGTGCGAAGTAGATTGCTTGGAAACACTTTAACCTTTTGACCGTCGGATGCCTGTAGGTGTGGAATGGGTTACCAGACTTTGGTTACTTGTTTAAATAAACTATATATTCATTAAATATATTAAAGATTGGAAAAATAGGAAAAAGTGCGGCGATCTAGAGACTTATCATGTTCTAGTAAAAGTTGCTTGAGATTATCGAGATTCGATTTATTGAAAATTTATTAGTAGTTCGGATAAAACATTAATATCTTTTACTTCCCAGATAAGACTAGACGCAACGCAATTATGATAGACGCAATAATTTCTTCGTCCATCTACGAGATAAATTACACGTTCCGAAAGGCCACTTTGCGAATTAAATAACTGTAAGAGTGTAGGGCATTTTATATACTGAATTTTTACCTAAATAAATTCCACTGCCACCACTGCCCGTTATAGGATTGTTGTATCCGGAAGCTAATAGATTTACATCTTCGGCCATTGACCATCCATGTTGCACTTGCACGGCTGAAACAGTAATAATTCAATTATATTACGGAAATTATGTAATGAAAAAAAAAAGTAAACATGGATGATACATCGAATGAAATAGTATTAGGATATTTAGATAGTAGTTCGATTTGGAAAAATCGATGTGCTGAATTTGCCAGTAACTGATACCGAGTACCTACCCGCGGTCGCGAGGTAAAATATCACCACAGCTATATCCTCGAGATAAAGCAGAGTACTTTCCGCATGTATCATTTGTTACGTTTATCGAAACCGTCGTATCTCCCATTAATTTATAGCATTAAATGCAGTTGGCCAGAATAAGCAAGTCAAGCAGGTGAATATCAGCTGAATATTTATTTTCAGGATAAAAGTGCGAAAGCAAAGTTTCGATGATCAAAGAAGAGCAAAACCCAGATTTTCAAAACTAGTTCGTATTCAGTTTCGGTAGAGAGAATCGACTTAGGTGTGTAGAGACTCTGAATAGTTAATAAGCAATCAACGAAAGACCCTGAAATAGAGACCATCTTCATTTACGTTGAGAAACTTTTGCTTAGCTTCTCACTTAACCCACAAGCATGTCTTAATCATACGTACCCAGTGGCATCTTAAGAAGATATTACCCGAATAAAAAAAATCAATCTAACCACTATAATTTCTTTACTTGATTCTTTACGATAATAATGAAAATTCAATATTCTTATTCTATTCTAATTTTTATGGCACAGGGCAGCCGGATTAAAAGATTTGCAAATTTTCGAATTTCAAAATGTTGTATTGACATATCCAGTGAACTTCTAATTTTTTAATTTTTGCTTCTATTCTATCTTTCTTCAAATAAATTCCGAAGGGTCATTGTGGCTATTCAATGCGCCATATTGAGGCTTTTTATGTAACCCAGATAAACACATATTGGATGTGATAGCCCAGAGACAGGATTAGGCCTGATACCCAGTGCAGCCTCGCCTTTAGCTGTACGACAGACCCTATTGAAGCGCGAATTTGACACTAGCGGACGAATTTGGAACGAGGAGTTAGGCTTTCAAGAATGGCGGAAACCTGACCCAGAGACCTCGGAGAGTCGGATCGATTACTCGGGCCACGGGCATTGTTTATTAATCTTACCCACCTTCATTTCAGCCATTTCGTTTTGACTCTCTACACGCGAATACACGATCGTCGCTCTGTCGTATTTCTGTAAGTCGTGTGCAAACTTTTTTTATCACTTGCGCAGAAGCAGTGTCCCACGGACACTTTGCCAGACAGAGTAGGAAGTCATATAACACGTTATTAAAGGAACATCTGGTTAGCCCTTCAGCGTCAAGTTTCATATAACACTACGACTCGGGAAGGTCCGTAAAGACCCCATTTCGTTGATGTAATATACTGATAGCCGCAATGTAGCAATATTATTTTACACTGACAATAATTATTCTCGTTAAAACATACGTTTAAGTGAAAATATTTGCTTTACCGCTCAATTTCATTGTCAATTAAAAAATAATTAATACCGAAAAAAATTATTTCAGTGGTGAAGTAAAAAATGAAAGATCTGGGAGGACCCCAGGCGAGTCTTGGAGGGTTAAGCCGCCGTCCACGTTTACTGAACCGAAAATATGTTTACATAAGATATATATTTTTTTTTCCATTTTTTCACATCATTAAAAGAATGCCTTAGTCGCACGAAGCTATTTATCACAGTGGATTAAAAATAGTTTCAAGGCGCAGGCCAGCCTCTGCCTTAAGATCTCAAAAATTGATATGCTCGACTTTACATTCCCGCGAGTCATGCGAACTGATGTAAAGTATCGTAGTACGTAGATACATATGTTCCTTTGTTTATTTTTCAGGTCTCTGAACTGGCTTGGAGCTATCTCATTGTTATCATTTCGCAACTTTCTCTAGAGCCTAGCAATTCCTTTTCCCGCTTTGCAAAAGCTTCCGTTACTTTACCGCGCAAAAGAAATTAAAGTGCCACGGCGCGACCTGCATCACCCAGACAAGTCATCCATCTTCAAGTATGACTTGGCGTCTGCGTAATTATGGCTTATATTAATTTATGCTTCAACCACTTCCAGTTGGGGATTGTTTCTTATTAAGGGTGAGTTTTGAAATACACTGAGAATGTACTGACGGATACTGGCAGTGACGTGTTTTTGTTCAATTATATGTCTGGAACAGATACGCTGTAATACTACTGCGAATACTGATAATGAAATTCAGCCGATATCATAAACGTGACTTTTGGTTTGTATTATAAATTTAATAAAGTTAAAAATTCCTGTACTCGCATTCAAGTCCAAAAGAAATGCTTCACCCTATAGATGGATACCCAACTACAGGAAGAGATACGCTACGAAATCGATAAATGGTCCAATGAGCGTGGAAGCTACTTTAACAATGGCCACAGTAACAACTTTCTCCCTTACTACGCCGGAATAGAAGCCAAATCGGAAACTCAATTTCCGTCGTTCGCCGCCGAATATGTTATCGTCGAGAACAAACAACTTCAACCGCTCTTGTAGGCAATCAGATCGATTCTCTATGTTCTCGGAAGTGTACGAGTACCTACTGTAAGGAATAGCATAGAAGAATTCATTGTTCCACGAAGGCTAATTTGTGGTCATTTAGATAATATAAAATTGTAGAGTTATACTGATCGATAATATTTTTCGTCTTTCATGTATGTATGTATATTGCGCGTATTTTTTAGTTTTCTTAATAACACCATATCTCAGCGTTAATTCGCCGGCGTTACGTGTTAATACTGTATTAGATGATAACGTGCGTTCTTGTTGTGAATTTGGAATACATTAATTTCCGACTCTCTACCTTCCTGAAAATGATATTCAAGGATCGCGTCGTATCTTTAGGGGACTAGGATTTCAACGTAGGGAATTGCAATATCTCTCGGATACGGCAGACGTTAGAGTGGGTATCTGCGTTACGTATAAGTTGCCAGTAAATGGAGGGAAGTTTGTACTGGCAGTGGTTTTAATGACAAGAACGAAACATTTACTTGGCAGATGATAAATGCAAAATAACTGCGATACTGAAAGCTTATGAAGTATGCAATAAATTTGCTTCAAAATACAATTCACAAATATTCTTATGGACGTAAATTTTATATTTAATTGAAAATAAAGTAAATCTGCCATCTTCTTTTCTGTTTTTCGAACTTTTATCAAGGATTTAAAATACGAATTGAAAGGAATTTTATGATTCTGGTATGTTTGTCTTCCGTTTCGATTTAACTCCAACTGCTTGTGCAAGCATCGATTTTTTCTGATCACCAAGTATGTAAAGCGTTCCGCCTTCGGAAGCCACAGAAATCAAATTTACCCATGACAGAAGGAAATGAGTGGTGGAGGGTCTAGATAATCTACCTGATGAAAAAAAAAGTTCCTCTCGACTTTTATCTCAATCGAATAATTTTCTCTTTTCCCTTCTACGAAGTTGTCAGTTACCTCGAGAAAAGTCTCGACTTACGCTTTCAAAACGATCCGCGCTTCATCATTCCATTAAAGTCACAAAATACTTTCCAAATCGTCGTATGCGAAATTGCTAGAAAATTTTACACGAAATTCTTTATCTACTATTCACTTACGATTTCAATTTATACGATTGCCTATCTTATCGATAATGTGATACTCGTAGAGATGTTCATTCATGAAATAATGCCTAATGAGTATATGCAAGAGTGTAATTATCTTTTTCCTACGCAAAAAAATGTATAGCAAAAAATTTGATGCTCATGACTTCATGACTTCTTTGAATTTTACGTGAACTAATAGCGAAGTACCAGATGCTCATGTTTTCCTTGAATTATACTAATTCTCTTATTCATTCATCTATATCTGCTTTTTAATGGCATATTTTACTTTTCTGTTGCTTAATGTTGGAAACATCCTTTTTGTATATCTTATGAATGATAAGTATTTTGAGAATCGATATTATATGTATTATTAACCCTAGAAGGATAACCTCCATAAATTTAACACCCAAGCCCAAAACATTTTTAACTTAAGTTAGAAAAAGGTTATTTTCCTAGGGTTAAATAACGGGAATATGCTAACGTTTTAAACGAATTTATCATTCTGGCTAGAACTGTATTAGTGTGTGCATTTGAATGGATATAAAAATTGTATGGGATATATTTTCAATTTTTCAAAATTCTCACCGGTCAAGAATGGCGTTTGGGAGAACCAAGCTGACGTGAAAATAACGTCCTTAACTCCGACTATCCTCGTCAAGTTTAAACCCGGCACGCTGAATAAAATGTCGAAACAGATAAAAGTCCCAAACTTAACGCCAAAATCTGTATCGAAGGTGACGATTTCCGGTACCTCTGTGACGTTGAATCCGTATTCTCCAAAAAGATTAGTTTTTCGGTACCTGTAAATTTATGAAATACGTTAATAAAAATATTTTGCTACCACTAGCAAGAGTATTGAGTGGTTATAATATAAACAAGTGTTTAACGATTTCAAAAAAAAAAAGAAAAAAATGTACAAAGCAACGATACAGAGTATATTGATTAGTATATATCAATTTTGTGAAATTTTGTTTTTCAATAATGCTGATGATGCCATTAATAATAATGAATAAGTAATAATGCTAATAATACAATGATATTGCCATTTCATTTACTCACTTGGCAATTACTGTTCCATTACGATCAAAGACAACATTTGTGTTATAATACAGAAAATTGTCGCTCGGGCACTTATCTCCTTTGCAGGGTAATTTTTCCGGAAGATTTATAACAACGTAAATATTATTATTCCTCGCTGCACAAGAGACGAGTTTTAGTGCCTGCAATAAAAAACTGTATCAGACAAAACAATCCAATTATTTAATGTACCATTATTGGTCGCAAACCTTAAAACGTCGTCTCTAAACGTATTTCCGTTTGTTTTGTTTACAAAAATGTCAATCTTATTTTAAAATTTTATTTCGGAAGTACGCAGTCCTTTTTGCGAATTTACGAAAACATTAATTACTAATTAATCATACACGATACTTACTTGACTAACATTCATGGTATTCTGCGTACAGGGTGTATAAGCATCATTAGCAGTAGGAATAATTGTAGTCCATGCTTCTAAATATTTTCTACCAGGCGTCATACCGCTCGTTAGTCCACTTTCAGGAAAAACGACTATATCTGCATTCTGAAACATATATGTATTATTGCTACGTGTTTCTGTGACGTCTCCACGGATCGGCAGAGGTCCGGATGAGATACCGGCGCCTCGTTGAAGAGGGGCAAAAGGCTCCAGCTGTTGCTCCAAATCGTCCAGCTGTCGCCTGATGCTTTGGGGAAGTGGCCGTGGAGAACCGCCAGTTGTTAAGTACTGATTCGCTAAGGAATGCTTTCGATCTAGTTTAAAGAGACGACTCGTGGAAAAGGATAAGAGTTATCGGCTATAAGGATCTCGAACAATAAGAATGATTAATTATCGATTTTATCGAGAGGTGTCTCGAGCTGGCTCACGCTCCCGTGCTATTTGTTGATAGTTTTTTTGCTTTGTTTCCTATACGGTATAAAAAATTCTCGCTCGTGTACTTTTGGCGTTCCTCTTGCAATATCCAGAAAATTCTCCCGATTTTCTACGTTCATTTCGGAGGTGCAGTGTTGTGCTGCTATAGTGCAGGGCCCACTTGAGTGTCCCCTGGATGCAGTTCTCAGCCTTCACGGATCAGCAAAATTAGCTCCGGCAAGTACTCCCAATTTATTAGTTGGTGAAGAGGTTTCGATTTTCTAGCTCCAATTCGCTCTGTTACGGTATCGATCAATAGCTTTCTGTTTCCGGGACTATTTGCCTGACGCTTACTGCGACCCTCTCTACCTTAACCTGGTAGCCTGAGCGGCCCTGCATTTCCGTAACCGTTCCCTCCCGTTCGTGCATCCAGTTGCGTTTGCTGATCTTACGCGATCCCAAAGATCGACAGGATCCATTAAGTGATTTTCACTTCTGATAGGTTTCTTCAGAGCTCCCGTTTTGGTGGAGTTGAGACTGTTCTACCTCAACTCCCAGGTCATACCGGCTCGTCAGTTTCCGGTGAAACCAGAATTGACTGGCGTCCGCCTGGCATACGGATGCATGGACGAAGGGTGGACAGCCGACGTTGACGTAGGTTAGCTCTCGTATTTTCGGTGTCGAGTTAAGAAAATACGTTACAGTATACAGAAAATAATTTTAATTTCCAAATAATTTAATGTTACTTTAATGAAGTCTGTTACGGTATTTAATCGGAAGTCGAGAGACGGAAAGCTAATCTTGATTCGTCATAAAGCGTCGTCATCAAAATCGTCAAAGAAAAATCATATCGTCCTGATTAATTATTCTGTCATTGACAAAATCAATCAATTCCAGTCTAATAAACCTCCTATACAGCTATTAAATTACACTGGTCTTTCAATTTGAACGTCATCTTCATTTAATGTAATTCGAATATAACACCTGGTAGAGAAAGTCAAGGACTCCTTGAGGCGTCCAGATTAGATTATATCTGCCATACTGCAGTACACTTCTCGTCAGTACCAAGGGTGGTAATCACATTATATGTTAGAGCGAAGCCAATGTCTCCCCTTCGACTTTGCAGCTCGAACCTCTAGACGTCTAGAGTGTCTCGTTTGAAGCGCTGTTTGTTTGAAACTTCGTCCAGTATAACCGACTTCGCAGTTCGGAGAGTGATGGTCATCGTGATTACGTGAAAACCACTTCGATGTATCCAGCACTTCCTTTTATCTTTAAAAAAATTTCATACAGCGAAATTGCCAATTTTTTGCCTCGAAAAATTTCGCGAGTCTACTTCATTTTAATTCGTCACGCTACGTGTTATATGGATACCGTAAATATCTAGTGTCCTCACTACCTTTATTAGCACGATTTCAAATGTTCCGTTGGACTTTTGACGGCAGCGTCATGCATGATATGAGTGCAAAATAGTGCAATTTTACGTTCTCGCCGACAATTTTGCGAAGAGCTTTGAACGTGATTTAAATTTAAATTTGTTGGTCATTAATCCACATTCATCCGATGAATCCTGAACTGGGAAATTAAACCAGACATAGCGACCCATCACGGTTATATTTTCGTATTTCACTTGACTGTTTAATTGAACAAAATATTGTATTAATCATCACTAACGAATGTAACGGAAAAAAAAAAATTATTTGAGTACGTGATAGTTTTGCCCGAGCAATTAATAGTAGTTTGACCTAACGGTACGTTACGCTCCTTATATTATTTCGAAAGTTTTTTCTCTCCTGTTATACCTCATCTTTCCACTCATTTCCCTCATAAGGCCGATCAAGGTAGGAATCGCGAACCCAACCGTACCTATAAAAAGTCTTACCAAAACCTTATTAACTTTCTCTCACTTGGAACAATGTGAGGAGATTGAAAAGCAGGAACCCTGATGTGTGCGAAGGACGATTTCGAGTTAGCCCTAAATAATGGTATCGGAATCGGAAGAAATGCGACTAGGAAATGTAGTGAAAAGGAAATATCGTGGGAATCGAAGAATTGAGAAAGTATCGTCGTTCAATCATTGCCCACCTATACAAAGAGACTGTTTGTCTCTTCAACGTCCAATAGACCATGTCAAGGAAGACGAGAAACAAACAGAATAGAATAGTGATTGGCTTGTCGAAAATTAATTTTTTCAATCAAAGGATTTCATGGGCAAACGTATTACATATAGTTAGGAATATGTTTTTTGAAAATCAATTTATCACTTTTAATATACAAATGTCAAAAATATGACATCTGACTTATCTCCGATGGTATTTATGCATTAAACAATCAAACGATAAATTCGCTTTCATTGCGGACTGTCTTAATATGCTGCAAGTTACTGTACTAGAGTATATAAGCCCAATGCAATTTTCATTATATTTCATGATTCCATTGCAATTAATTTAAGCTTTAAAAATGGTTTGTAAACATAAAATGTATACAAACTATAGTACGATTGAGCGATAATGAAAAAACGCATTGTTTCCTGTTCGCAAAAACGTTCGTCAACGCGCATTTCACGTTTCTGAGTTACAACTAAACTCGATTAATCCACTGAAATAATTATGGGTCACGGTATAACATTATTTCATGCAGATATCGCTAACCTGAGAGATAAGGTAATCGGCCGACACTTGGTGCTCGTTTTACTTCCGGTTCACGAGTAGTTCTTATACGCACGTTATCCGGTTAGCGTTGTTTCTTTACTGAGTCTCTTTCATGTTTATAGCAAAGGTCTATATTATTCGTAGTTTTTAAAAATTTAATACATTAATTAATTAATGCGAATTGTCAAACGCTAATAAATTGCCTCTTTAATTTTTTTTGGATACCTACAAATTTGTATTGAAATTTCGTTAATCGTGATTTTTATTAACAAATTTTTCATTATGGATGTGATCTGTTTTGTTACTGCAATAATTGTTTGCGCTGTCTTTACCAGCTAGTGTTAAATTACTGATTCAATGTGTGCTTTGGGTTTACTGGAGAGACATGTTGATAATTTGTTTGAGGTAAGTATTATATATACAAACAGAAATGACTATACGATAAATCTAATATGATGTAAGGGTTTCTCTTTACCTTCTTATTGGCTTCCGCAATGAATTCAACATAAGATTGGGCGTTTGTCGTAGTCGTCATTTCACCGCTGTTCTTGTAAACGGGCGAAAATTCTACAACTGCTGCTACATAGCTAGTAGAATCTGGCGTTGATTTCTGTGTAAAAAATGAAATTACATTGAGTTGAACAAAATTGAGAACTGATGAATCAGAATTACTATGTACCGATCAGCATTCGATCGACAGTCTAAGAAAAGTTTTTACTCCATTCGAGATACAAACATGTATATATATGTTTTTGGTTTGCTATACTTGGTGGTAAATCGAGATATTAAATGTATAATGATGGCTTGAAAGGCGAGATTTGGGCACAAAATGGGTTTATTTTCTGATTGAACTACTTACAAACATTCTACAGATCATATTTGAATTTTTGAAGCATATCAGTATTTAGACACAAAGAATATTTGATTTAGCAAATATTTTACGTCGAACGAAATATTCTTAGGCTTTATGGAAACACATACATTTCGGTGATTTCGTAATCACGTCCTATGGCTATTACTGTTCGGTAGTACATTCGTATTTACTCTGTTAATTTACGAACAATCAAAATGTACAGACGCACGTGTATTTCAAAGGGAAGCACAAGTGTTATCGACCATATCGATTTACATACGTACGCGGATTGTAATGTATACATATGCATACAGTATTATGTGTAACGTGCCGTAACTCGAAGCACTGGGGATTTACTATAATGATCTGCTGTTCGTGAGTACATATGCATATGTACTTGAATTCCCGGAATCGGACAGTACAATTTCATACATTTCCAAAGTGATATTCATATTATCCACAGTCGGTCCACGCGTATCACGTATTCTTCTGACAATTCGCAAACAATGCAATCCTAAGGAAATAATACATGGCTTTCCATAAAACCACGGAAATATATGCTAAAATAGAAAATTAATAGTATATTGTGTGACAAGGGATAAAACAAGTGAACATAGTGACATAATCCGAACTCTGAAATCGCGTTTTATGTCCTGTCACGGAATATATTTTTTCATGATTATTCGCATTAAAACCAAGCTTCAGTATCGGCAGCCAGTCGGAAAGAAATTAAGACTAATGGCGCGGGGAACTATTAGCGTATGCGTGAATAGTGATGACTGCACTGTTAGAACCTGTCAGTTATGAAAATCGAATAAGTAAACCGAAGTAACTGGAAAAATGAATGACAAAGTAATAGGGCCGAATTAAAAATTAAATTTGACTTACAGTGGCATGTTCTGCCCTAGGGAAGAAACACAATTGTTTCTGCCCGCTGACTTAGAGAATTCGCAATTTACGCACCGGCCAATACTTGCCCGGGATATTGGCCTGAAATTAGCTTGTTTCGACTGACTGCAGAGACACTGAAACTTGAAGTTTCGATGAAGGTATCATGAAAAATATATTTCAGTGCGAAACCAGGCACATGTATGTATATACTATCTAATGAAATCTTACGATTTCTGACTTCATGGGAAGTTCATTCTTTTCGATATGTCGAAAAATTTAATTGAACTCGTGGATCGACTATGGTTACTACTTTCCTCCTCTACACGTTATCATATGGGAACACACATTGCGAAAGTTGTTCAATTACGATTTCTCTGTCACTTTGTCTGATTTTTATTCTCGAGGTTATACATAAAAAGCTGCACGCTTAATGAAAGAAATAAACTATTAGATAAAAGATTCAGTGTGCTTTTCAGTGACCTCGTAGTATAATGGACCAAAAGAGAATAACTTATTGGATTTTTAAATTAATTTTATTATTTTCATTGCTTTTTTTTTTCTTTAGAATTTTTTTTCATCTAGAGTTTCAGGTTTGATTTTTCATGAAACAAAAATGTCTGATCGGGGTAGAAAGTTTTACTTGTCAAGTTCGTGATTTTGAAGCATTTTCTTCCAAACAGGGTCAATCCCATTATAAGCTTAGTAACTTTTAATGCCTATTAGAAAATTCTACTCGTCAACCTCATGTCAGTTAGATTTGTTTTTGCGATATATTTTAGTTACCTGTTTGGAATCGTAAATGCAACTCATTACAAGAAGCAATGTATACAGTGCAGTATTCATCTTCTTCATTTTTTTATTTAACCCAATAGAACCTGAAAAAATCAAATAGACAGATGATTTAGTAAATGAGTAATAAATATATTTTAGGCTATCAACTATGTCAAAATTTATCGCCTGACCGCCCACATTTTAGAGGTGAGTAGCCTGTAGCCTTAAGGCAAAATATTATTTGATTCTTTATTACTAATTTCAAAATATTTTTCATAATTTATATAATTCTCAGATCATACCTGATTTGCATTAATTATCAAAGGGAGTTAATTTTATTAACCGATGAAAGAATTAGATGGTTACCTATTTTCCATTGATATATAACAGGTTGCATTAGATATAATATAACGTTACCTCACGCATACAGAGTCGAATGTCAAAATTATTGGACTTATAATTTTAGACAGATAATACTTTTTTATCTTTCCATAATTTTTTCTCAATCTAGCAAAGGGTATTTGTTCGCAGTGAATTAAGCACGAGTTACTGGATCAGCGCCAGTCGTGCAATAAGTAATATATGAAAGTGATTTATTACAGTCTTAAGCCAGTAAAAGACCAACGTCACTCTTCCCGCATTTAATAATCGTTTAGCCTCTTGTAAACAGGAATGGTTTCTTCCCTGAATTTATAGTTTTATAATATCTACTTCAAAAGTTTAGTTCTCACTATACATTCTCTTTGAAAATACTTATGCAATAAATATTTCTACTACAGTATCATTAAACGGTTTTTTTTTCAAAATTATATCTTTAAATCACACTAATAAAACTTTAGATATCTTATCGTTTATTTTCTGAGAATTTGTTAGAATCCTCGACACACTATAATAAACCGAACTCCTCGGCATTATCTCGGTATTAAACTTTAAGTTAATTGCTTGAGTCTAATTGCCTCAGATGTTAACTCTATATAAACAGGCACAAAATAAAGAATCGTCTCGTCACTTTGTAGCAATTATTCTTCACTGTCACTTAATTTTGCATTATCTTAAGTTGCTCGAAAAGCTTAAGGTAGTTTCGAAGTGATTTTTAGTCACTTTTGATATTTAACTGATTTTCCCAGTGGCCGTGGTGTTTACTTACTATACATCTTAAACTTTTTCAAGTTTCTAATAGCAAAGTTCCGTAATGCGCTTTACCAACATTTTCACAGCATCCCAAAGCGTCATCGTAATTATTTATTATCACAGCAAAGTTCGTACAGTTGCTACACTTTTATATGTAGATATTAGTCGCAGTAAAAAGTTTTTCAATTAATTAGTTTCGCTTATCAATTGAATCCTTTATTAAAATATTCTTTTATATCGTTTTCAGTCTGTCCTTTTATTATAGTTTTTTTTAAATAGTATATCGAAATAATTTGCAGCCTCGTAATCACTACGGAGTGGAATCACAATCGGTATACATGAGAACTAATTATCATTGACGTTACGCTTTTGTAATATTAACTGACGAAACTTCATCGATTGCTACAAATTGGGAATAATATGTAAATACCGTTCGACCTCGTAAGTCATTTCCATCGTGTCATATTTCAATGCCGCTCACGTCCTTTTGGCGAAGATCCAATCAACGAATGAAGGAATTTGATGAAATACGAATTTTAATGACATTAATCTACTGAAACTTTTCAAGTATAATGTTCGTTCTTTAACGTACTTTTAATCATGTATTTAATCTCCTACTGTACGTCTATAGTAGGAGGAATATTTTTGGAATAATATTTATTGTTATAAAGACCTTGGGTTTAAACTTTGATGTTGGCGATTTTTGTCGAAATACTCGTTTCTATGATAAGTGCACAATTACCTATTAAAGAGGCTCTAGTATCCGGCGCAAGTACGTAGATATTATTACTTTCACTTTGTCATTATAGATCGACGTGATAACGTCATATTTCTTAATGATAAGAGTTTCACTGATAAGAGTCGATAGATAATTGTAGTTCCAGCATTACCATATATCGCACAAATAGGAACAACTTTATAACCAAATATTTGGAACGCGATTACTTAAAGAGGAACATTTTAAGTTTTATATTTGACGTTGCTCTTTATTGGAATATCGCATGCTTACAAGATGCTAGTTAGGAATGTATTGTAATTGATTCATTGGTTAGATTAAATCATCTTGTGAATAATTGCATTTCACAGCTGTCGTGTTTTATGTTAATTGAGTCTGGGATAATTGTCCACTTTTGATAATTGCTATTCAACCGTTCGGATGAGAAGAAACTTTTTTAAATTTGTATGATTTTCATTCGTATTCTTTTGCAATTTGACGTATTTCTTTTAACAGGTTTCCTTTGTCTGAGTTTTGTTCATTATTCGTGACGAATAAAAGTATGAATTTCTACATGAAAGAATTCATATATAAAATAATTTCGTTGCATCTCATGACTTCTTTAAATTCAATTTCGAATGTTACTGTGTCCTTCAGAATTATATGCCAGGAATGATATTCATTGGAGAAATTTTAATCTCAAAATTTCTTTCAACTCGAAATAATTTAAATTTTCCTATACTCGTCTTACGTAAAAGTCCACATAATATCGTATACGATGGATATTATTTTATATTAGTGTGAGCTTCACTAAATTTAATTTCATACATTTAATGCATAGGACGTATATTATATGTATCTATATTCTGATTGAAAGTCAATATCGGACATTACAATTCCGTTATTCAATTGGATATTTCCTAGCAGCATTACAAACGATATAAAAAAATTAACAATTGATTATTTTTATTAAATTTTTCAGTGTTACAGTTAACGATTCAATTACACCAAAATACGTACATGAGCTATAACGTTATATGTCACCTGCTATTTATTGATTCTACCATAGCGAATATAATATTTTTGTAACAGATATCCAAAGAATACCCCGCAATGTGTCGTCATGGCACCTTAAAATATTATTTTTGGACAAATGACTGTAAAATGACCTAAAAATTTTTGATAGTGACGTCATAGGCATCTAAAATATTTTCAACGAAGGGGAAACCTATTAAAAAATATTTTTGAGGCAGTTTAACAGTGCCGTCTCTCGTAAAAAAAATCAGATTTTTTACAAAAACTGTTCTATTTAGCTGGTTCGAATGAGTATAAGACTCGTATGATTGGTGCACTCGCTTAACTTCACACTCGTATCTTGTACTAATTTGTACTAGATAAATTAAAAAAATTAATAATTTCTCGAAGGTAATTTATTTCTTAAAAAAAAAAATTAAAAAATGGTTTATCTCTACACTGCTATAATATAAATATTAATATCAATTACCTTTCACGATAGTAACTGATGATTGTCTCACATGAGTCCTCTGAACGTACGATTAGATGTTCTTCATTAGCTGTACTCCTTTGATAAGTTAAGCACAGTACACGGTCTTGATATATGAAGCAATGACGAGCAGCGTTTAGCAGTAAATTATATATTGAATCGAGTGTTATAATTTCTTGTATAGATAATTTTGATATATTAGAATGATACAATTTCTCATGATTAAATGACACAAGTTAAAAAATCACTATGATCGCGCATCACGTTCATGAGATAAATGCGCGCATGTTCATAAGCGCATGTGATAATATAACTGATATCACTGATAACCATATATCACTAATAGCATAGTGATATGAATAGCTTGATAACAGCGATCATTGCAGAAAAAACTATTTACTGTATTATAACGATTGGCTTATAATATTTCATACGATTAAAACAATAATTTTTCTTTCGATTAATAAACAAGAAATATGTATAGATGATCCGAGTCGATTATTCCTTGTGAATAATATGCTTAATTTATTCAATTAATAAAATATGCTGCACGAAGAAGTTTAATGTTCAGCTTGGCTTTAGAAACAGCTAGCTGTGTAATAACTTCAGTTTTGTAAACTTCCGTAATGCAATAACTTTAAGTTATAAAAAAGAAGTTAAGCTTTCAGAGAGAAGAAGAGAGAAAGAGAGTGAGCGTATAGGTACTGATAAATAAAAATATTTGAAGTAAGAGAGTAATAATACTTTCATTGAAAGTCTTTGTTTCAATATTAATTATAATTTATATTAGTAATCCTTCTACGTGCGATATGAGACTGTCTGGCACGTCTTGCGTTACTTTTTTGTAGTATTTTTAGAGAAAAAAATTCTTTCACATTCAATTATTTCGGTTGCATAATCTCTAAAAAAAGAATATTATCAAAATTGATGAAAATCGTATCAGAAAATATTCAAATTATCGTATATGGCTTTCAAAATTATTATATTGTACTAATATATTGATACACACAATTATATATTTATATTAATGATATGATAAACTGATAATAAAAATAATTAACATATAAAGCCGAGATAAGATAACATAGTTATCTACTGCAGGTTTAAAGGCTTCTTACATTGTCAATCTCAAGACCCCTTGTTGGATATGCTGTGCACAGATAACCAGCTGAGTATTATCAGAAGTATGTACGGAATTGTACCTGTTAATTAGCTTTAATTCGCAAGCATATCACTTTAAGATATAATTTCATACTCGACCTTTGTTAGTCGGACCACTGATTATAACTACTAATCCAATATATCTTTTCTTAAATTTCCTATCACAAGACTATTGATAATTTTATGCGGTCATATTTATATTAAAGTTTTTAAAAGTATTCTTCATTCCGAATAAGCGCGACTGAGTAATGTGTTACATATTTTCATGCAGAAGAGCATAATGGTATTTCTATGCGCGAGAAGTCTATGCATTAATGTGAATATAGTCAAAATTTCATCTTACGTTGAATAAATACCTGCGTAGGAAAGGAAGATAGAAATATTACATTACTAAGTATTTGAGTTATTTTATTTATTGTAGAGCCTGCGAATCGAGACGACAGGACTGTACTGGAGAAGTGGACGTAATGAGAGAAAACTATGCCTACAGTAGAGCATGCCGCATAATATTCTCTGGGTTCGATCGATTAGTTGGAACTGCAGAGTTTAAATTCAATAGCAGACATTCTTAAGGAAGTTGAGCGTCACTGTTACAAGTATATATACATACATATACATATATATAGCTAGATGTCTATTAAACTCAATAGCCAAGAACGTTGCAGTTTACGTGGTTTGCTAGTGGCTAAATTCACATAAATTTCAAGGGTTATTCCCGTAAAAAAGATTATCTTCCTGTGAGATAAGAACCATCCTAAGTCTTATGCTTCTTGCAAGTACGTATATTACACGTGCGAGCGCCTAAGGTTAAAACGTGGGATGTGGTGCGTGGCGATTATCGCTCCTTGTCGACAAGGGTTGCGACCAGGGATGGGTATAAACAGAGAGAATGTGAATGCAAAAAAGGTGAGCATGAGAAGGGTAAACGCTTGGAGAATACGAGAGTGCATGATTTCTGATGAAGCTTATGAGGGCACGTGTTATCGAATTTTTCAAGTGTAACGAATGATAATGGGTATTGGATAAAGTGACGAGAGGGTAAAGGGACTAGCGAATCGTTTCCAGAAGGTGAATTGTATGAGTTTGTACATAATGAAGACTTTGCGAAAATAATATATGGAGGATTTGAATTTTTCTATTTTGGAAAATCGATTCTTTGTATAAGCGACCTTTGGAGTACAGGTGGTGAGCACATGTGTATGTCATAGATTGATTTATGTCACTCCAGAATTTGACTCGTTTCGTAGTAATTTACGTGCAGGCGCAGTTAAATTTTGCAGGCGAAAACAGTACGGTGTTTTGAAATAAAATTGTGTCGGAATGGACGTAACCACTCGCGACAAATCGTGGGATTAAAAAATGACATTTCTATTAAGCATGACATGTGCGATTGTATTGTATTTGTATTTGTCGAAGGAACATGTACTGACAAAAAGTTACGTTGTATTCAATAATAAAGTATTAATTTTTATCAATATATAATAATAATATATAATACAATAAATACAATAAATATATAATAACAATAAATAAATAATTTATCAATAATAAAAATTATTATTCTGTAATATTCGTTTAAATAATTTTTCATTTCGCTTATACTCTCACGGTAAATTATCGTGCTCTTATAATTATCACAAAGCTTAACGAATGTAAAATGGATCTTCTCGAAAGTTATGAAAAGCTTTCGAGTAGCACCCTTGTGATAAATGTTCGTGTTCTATTTGGCAGTGACGGATTTTTGGAATAATAGCTTGTCGTTCGCAGATGTTTCTGGCTAGAAAATTTAATAAAAGGGCCTTCTTCCTATCAATTGGCACATGAGGGCTTTAGGGCAGTAAGCCATTTTCCACGCAAGTCAGATTAAAGTGGGATGAAAGGGGAAAGCCGATTCAAAATGCGGGACAAAAAATGGAAGGCGAGAAGAGCGAGAGTTTTAGGTATGACTGATTAACGATTTTACGTGTTGATTTAACTGTGACTGGTTATAATGGTATGTCACCCTCTTTCTCTTCTTTTCTCTTCTCCTCTCTCCTCTCTCTCCTTTCTCTCCTCTCTCTCTCTCTCTCTCTCTCTCTCTGCTGCCTCGTCTCTCTTACGCCCGCGCCCGCGTATCTCTCACAACACTGGCAGACTCCATAATGGCCGGGCACTCGAGAGATTGGCGAAATTGTCGAGGTCCTCTCTTCCTACTACCGGTTGACTAAGATTCTGAAGGACTTTTAGGTAGCTCGCATATGTGGGTTTGTATATAATAATAACGGCTGGCTGTGTTTATTATATACACATATGTGTGTATAATATAGTATTTATATACTTGTTTCGACAGATTCTCTGTTGATTCTTTACGGAGGATTTTGGTCCAGCGAATTATTGATGTACTCCAAAGGGCGTGAGAACTGACTATATTATTCAGTAATTATGCTTTAATTTTTTGTCAATGTTTAAACACACCGTGAATAATTGTTGAAAAAAAATTTTCGCGTGTACTTGACATACCAATATGTTATGGCAAAATTAAATACTTTGATTTAAACGATCAAACTTTGGAACCTTCATTTCAAACGAAAAGGTATCTTAGTATTTAAAAAATGTGTACCTTCTAGTCTTGCAAATTACATTTTTAGCAGGGAATATAACCAAAACGCTTTGACTTTTTATGTCATGTAGCAGGTGGCGCTGTAAAAGAAAAATGTTCCTACATTTTCGTGTGCTCTTTTTTCTAATAAAAATGCCTACACATAATACTTTTATCCGTTCTGTTTCTTTTACTCGCGTTATATTTTCTCCGTTTCGTGTCTCTCCTCGCAAGTTTCATCTCCGCCTTGGAATATTCGTAGCCAGGCGCTGCTATGTCTGCCGTGAAAATTTGTTTACCAAAGTAGAAGAAAATATCGGACTCCGTACATAACGTATAACCAAGGTAACACCTCGTATTACGGAAATGCTTAACCACGTTCAATTTACCTTTGACTCTTTAATTAGTCACTCTATGGTCCAAAGGCGAATTGCTGTGCAAGAAAATTGCTTAGAAAAAAAATGGTGATGTTCTTGAACGTTAATTTTATTTATTTTTTCGATATAGTGCAATTACCTTCACTGTAACTGTCGTTCAATATTTCCTTTTATGACGTCATCTTCGTATGGTTTTGAATGCGGAAGGGTTAATGACAACTGTAAATGAGTAAACGTTACAGCTTAATAGGATCTCATTCGTGTTTACTTATATTAATATTTATGGGCTATGTTTAGTTACGATTTGGTAGGATAAAGGCATTGTATAGTTATGTGTTACGCCTGGGAGTACATAAAACGTTATTTCTCAAATATCCTACATATGTCCATAGCCTAGTCAGCGGTTATTCGTCTAAGGACCAGTAAATAAATTCTTGCTCTGGAACGAGGTTTTGATATTCCTGGCGTAAATAGAGGGTTACGTTGGTACCTGTGTTGTAATATGTGCGTTTAAAACGCAGGAAGTTCTGCCTGAACAATTCCAGTTAACGCGACGTAGTAACATTTCAGCCTTGTAATTAGTCAATTTTTGTTGGTCCTTATCCGACTTATGAGTTTATCTCTATAACAGTTGGTTATCGATTGAGTTATTTTCTGTATTTTAATAATGCTAAACGTCACTGAGGGCACTCCTATACGTATACTGGTATCTCCTTCCTCTTATCACGGGAACTGAGGTAGTTAAGCGCACGAGGCTCCTCGCCCCTTTCGCAAATCGACTGTCTGCGACTATACACCGAATTCTTTCTGTTTTATTAAGTGTTACCACCGGGTATATCAGGTGTACATAAATTATTAATGCTATGCTAGTTAACCGTTAGCCCAGAATTTGTATTATTTATTTGTGGATTCCCCTTAATACCAGCAGCGAGAGATATCGGGCGATAGATTTTTTTTGGTTTTTTCTTTTAATGATTAAATGAATGGAAACCACATGGCATCAGGAAGACGAAGAACAGGAATATAATGAGAATCCATCAGCCGATCCTGAATAATCCTCTATTTCACGGAATATAATGCCTGTGTGATGACGAGAACGAGGACGATATATACAACTACTCTTATACAATATTCAGCTCTATTGTCCACCTTAATTACATACAATTATATAGACTTCATTGACGATGTATGGTTGATGTTATGCTTCTGGTTGGTTAAAATTCAAATCGTTCATGTGGATTTTCCAAGAATTTCGGTTGATGTTGTAACAATATTATACATATATCTATATGTATATTAGAACAGTGTAGAATGAGTGTGAAATTTAAAGGATATATGTATAGGATTGATTCGAGTCGTATTTTGCTTGTTTTTATATATATAAATATTTTTTTGTATTACGGTCTGGAAAAAATAATAATAAAAATTAACTAGACAATACACGTTTAAGAATATAATCATTGCGTGCTTTTAGTCTAGGCTCGTTTGCTGAATTCAGACTACGTAAAAAACCTGAATTTATGCGATTTTACTGAATTTTTAAACTGGTATACACGTATCCTTCAAAGTTCGTGAAACGAATAACAACGTTACGGATTTTTAAAACGTGATGCAAAAAAAAGGCGTGTATTCAACGACGCGAAAAATTGTACGCAAAATTTTCAAATCTTTGAAATTTTCCTATAGGTACATTTACATTCAACCCAGCGTGCGATTTTTTCAAAATGGCTATATCTGAAAATCACACGATGGAGAACTCCAAGTAGAGTTCCCTTCACTTGTGATGTTTCAGATCATGAAAGGTTCTGTAAGAAATTTATAAATATGTAAGTTGATGCTGTAAAGTTTATACATATGTATATTACGTATATTTATTTCGATATCCTTTATGGCAATTGTTCGGCCCTGATGGCGTCTTGGAGGGCAGACGGCTTCGTTTTTCATAAAAAGAGTCTTTGGAGCAGCGAGGTACTTCGAGAGATCAGTCTGGTACATGTCAAGAAATTTTATGAGACTTGAAAGGACTGCAAGTTTTCGCTGACTAGACCAGCGCCCTTTTTTCGTGCATTGCGTAAATAGAAAACTGAAGGCCTTTGTCCAGGGCAAATTCAAACACAGGTCCTTATTCCAAGAAAGGGTCTAAGGCATTTCATGCAGAGGACTGCCCTGTTTCTAAAAATTTCGCCTACGAGGCTCTTTTAAAATTTGGTGTAGAATTAGTTACACTTCAGCTTCCACTAAGAAAAGCTCGCTGTAAAAACAATAAATGGAAAACAATACATCAGCACAATCAGATTCTTATTCCAAATCGGTTTTCATCATCATTAAATCCAAATCATTTGGCGGAGTTTACGTTACTCCTCCGACGCAAATTTACAGCAATTTTAATATTTTGGAAAATTTATTACTCGTTTAATAGTAGTCAAAATATTTTATGTGTGGGGTATGTATCACTTATATATTTACATGGGCGTGATAGTATGGTCCATTTGTATCATGGTACGGCCATTGATCTCATGGAATAAGAGCCAATTTTTTTACGATATAAAACCGTCATAATTCCTATTCCTTGTTGTTGTCACGTTTTATCGTAAAATATACGTTTAACGTATACGAGGGAGATTTTTTACTTTACCCTCAGAGAAATTTCTAGTTATAACTATAGAGATTTTAAAATTTTAGTGCACTTCGAACTGTCTTCAAAAGTATTCTTAAATTATATAATACTGGATAAAATAATTGTTTAGTGGTTGATTCCGAAGTAAATTAAGTTTCTTTGTCTCCCTTTAATTTTTTAAAACAGTTTTTAACATTACTTTCAACCCTTGTTAACCATACCTTTTAGTTTCTGTAACTATGCCCAATGCTGGCAACTAGTAACAAGAGTTATTAAAAGCTTGATTGTAAATTTGTCAACGAATTTCTTCGCTATGTAAATTCATACTACCGAATTCTATTTAACGCGAAATAGTTTCTGGAATATGCAATTTCGCGACAGAAACAAAATGTGGTTGTACCGTGATTATTTAATTTTGTAATCAAAACCAAAGCGTTTTGTGACAAATTAAAAGTTCCTTAATCATGTTGTTATCGTGTCAAAGTCATAATTAGCTGACCCAAATTGAAAAGATTAAAGCTGTTTTTCAGTATACTTTTATTTTTCCATTAAACAATATATTAAAATTTGCCAAACCAGATACGTGAAATTAAATAATTTGTATGTTTCACGTGATATAAGGACAATCTATACATTGTTTTTTTATTTCAGTTCCAATTAACAAATTTCGGTAGTAAATTTTACAATTGTAACAAATTTACATAATTGCCCTACATAATATCTTTAATATTTACCAATACAAATATTCAATACTGTCAATATTCTTACTCTTTCATAACCCTTAACTAGTTGTGTTGTCCGATTTTCCCCAGTCTAGTCAAGGGTTAAATGTATAATGATAATATCCCGAGAAACAATCTTTACTCTGACTCTAGCTCTAAGAGCTTCACGGCTGTTCCATACACGTCTCATACTTATCATGCTTAAAAATCCAGCACAAAAAAACTTGTCTCTCACAAGATAGTCGCCTTCAGCCTGAGAAAAGCTTAGGATAACCATTTCCATATTCAAGGTAGATTTGTCAGACTTACTCCAGAGATACTTTATGCAATCGTCAGACTTAAATCTGTTACCTGAAATATTTAAACGTTTACATATTTCACTTGGAAAGTACATACAATTGTACATAAATTAAGGAAAGTGGAAAGCTATTTAAGTCTCCTACTTGGCACGAGGTCATGTTCTTATCTTAAGTACAAACGAGTCTACAAGATTCATATTTTTATTCCGTAATTACGCGTGTAAGCTTTTCTATATGTGCCTATTAATGTCAGCTTATCAATACAGCTTATAACTGTAAGTGAATTTACAAAGCCCTTTTCTTTCTACTGTCCGATAATCATATTCATAGATTAAAGCTAATCAAGTTATTTATCCCTTATCAGTATAATAAAAGGTGCAGCTAATGCAGTACATCGAGTTACCGAGGTTGTGATTGTTTGCATTGCTAATTAAGTACAAACAGATGGCAAGAGACTTTGTAAGCCATTAGCACTCGTGTTTTAAGTACTTATCATTTGTTCTAGAGAATAAATTTCCCACGAGTCTACAAATGTGTATCTATCAGCAATACGTAATATCGTATTTTAACCAAGAAAGCAATACGGCCGTTTGTATCGACTAAGCATTATAGGTATAACGAGGGCTTACAAATTTTTCCGCAGAAAAAATGTTAATTTTCCGTAATCACCGGCCTTATCCTTTGCTTTGTATTATTTTTCAATTTTCTCACAAATGTGTTGTACTATTTTAAAATACATCAGGGCTAATTCTACGACAGAAAATGATTTTGTTAGCCATGGTGGCTCGTTGCAAAGTTTTAAAGTCAATGCGAATGGCATAACTGATCGCTAATAAAGAACGTTGACCTAAGACACGCGTCGTTTGAAATTCCCACAGGCTTCTTACATGGGACAGGATTTTGGCAACGGAACCAACAATTTTTCAAAGTATCTACATTGCACTTTGCTATTTCGCTAGAGATTTGGTAGTCATCCAATTTTCGAACGAAGTCGCAGTTTCTCCTGGGGTATACGTGCGTTTGATAATGGGGATGTCGTTGACTCTTACGTTTCGTATCTAACCTCGATAATATTACGCACTACTATAATTCCTGGCTTACATCATACACTTTTTCAAGCATTATATTTATTCACCTAATAGTATTTAAACTTGCAAACTTTCTGTATATTAAAATCTTCATGTACTACATAATACGTACTACTATATATGTATATATATATATATCTCAATATATCGCGCTAAGTGGAAAACTTGTAGTGCATCAGAAGATTTTTAAGTTACTAAGTTGCCGAGTTTTCAAGAAAAGTCGTCTACCTGCAAACCGAAGGGACGTTTTAAAGTTGACAAGTAGTTAGTGGGATGGAACTATAAACGTCATCGGGTCTAGGTGACATATCAGTGTTATTACAAATAGGCTATATAAATTATAAAATTATCTCAATTTAGACTATTCTCTTTACTATCGCTTATTAATGATTATATAATTGTAAAATTGTAGTCTATTAAGTAAACGATCGTTACTGTTCAGTATGTTGATTAAAACTTGACGAACTAACGTTTTCTTATGTTTCATAATTCTTTATCTCTGTCGTGTGTAGAGTGACGTGTCAGTTTTTGGATATGCTTATCGCAACCAAATTCTGATATCAATATGGATATACTCTAAATTTGTATAATTAATTGAAAATAATAAATATACATATAATATTACTACTATTATTCAAGGTTAATGAGTATACATTTGTATTTTCATCTATGGTAGATGTTACGAAGGATCACTAATGAACGTTCGATCTGATTGGTGGCGATTAAAACGATTTTTATTGAACCTAAAACTTCTATTACTGATCCGAAAGATAAGTTCTCATGGTCATGGGACCAAAGGTATCCTATTCGTTATAACGTCAGAGTTAGGAAAGAACGGAGTTACAATCTCATTAAGTCATTAGTTTCATTTTCCCCAAATTCATTTAGTCTAATGCCTTTCGGACTTTTCGTGAAAAAAAAAAACCGTCTTGGAACTTTTCATTAGGTCATAGATGGATAGGTCTATCGATTAAAGATCATTGTTGGTCGGGTAAAGTCACAGGTTTGATTGCTCCAATACGTAAGGACGATTTCTTTTGAAAATAATGTGACCAATACGTGCCTTTATTTTCTGGATTGGACATATACGAATATCCGTAGGAAATTGATCCTTGGTATTTTCCCAATATATAGACGACGCGAATCAATTTAATATAATTTTTATAGCTGTGACTTATATTAGTGGTGAAGATTTATGTGTTATTAATATATATATATACATATATATATATTTAGTGAGAAACGAGCGAGTTCAAATATTACGAGAAGATTGCTGGTACTTTTATTGGGCTACCAAGTTTCGATGAATGTCTTTCCTTTTTCTCTTCTTTTTCTAGTTCCTATATATATTTTTTTTTCTTCAATTTTTCTCACCCAATAACTTTCAGCAGCGCTGAATTTATACGTCGCATTTGCCACGTATACGTATTGACTAATCCATATGCGGTATTAAATGCGCAGATTCATGAAGTGGCTATATTTCATTGTCACATTCATATGGACGTAATAGATATTAATAGGTCAATGAGAACGTTTTTGTTCCATTTTTCATATATTAATTTTATGCTTAGCGTATTAGTATATCAAGCCGTGCGCAGTGGACAGTGCGCACGAACGTGATTTATGCCAACATTAACGGCACTCGTTTGAATCTTAAACACTCGAAGTCTCATTTTGCAGTTGTTCGGTGGCTGATAAATGGATTAAAGAAATATACGCGAATCATCGCGAGATTAGAACGCACCAGTGGAATCTCATACTTACATAATGGAATGTACATGCGTACATCTGAACCTACTGACTAAGAGATTTGATCTTTCAATTATATCTTTACAATTCATCCTTTGCTTGACGGTCAATGCAAAATCAAGAATTGTTCGATTAAATCCAAAGCGAATCGTTGAGTCTTGTGGAATTCGTAATTTGAAGATTAATGACTTCTGTGTAATCTGAAAGTGGTGGTTGTGTGATATGAAATTAAATGAGATCTACAAGAAATCATATTTAATTAACATATCTCATAGTATTGTATTTCTAGAGTAAAGCGTTTTTTTTTTAAAGTCACAAACTCCGACAGCTTGTATTGAGAATCAGATTGAAAAAGTATCTTTTTGATGTGGAATAAAAAAACTCAAGCTTAAAAATCTTAATATCGTATTTTTTTAAATATAAAAAACCCGTCGGAATTTATGGTACGCTCTGTTGAATAAAAGGAAAGGCCTTACGCATAGATTTTCTGGAAGTGACAGTAAGGTAATGATTTTAATATTTTAACTAAAGGCGGATGAGATCTTTTTCTCTTCTGGGATCTGTCTAGGACCCCATTGAACCAATTGAATTTTGAAAAATCTTTCGACTCCTGTTCATATCGGAGAACATGATGTTCACAATTTGTAACATAATGAAGGATTAAAACCGTACAGTGGCCGAGGATCGATGGCTCCTAGCCAAGTCGCAAAGGAAGGTAGACTCTGTTTCACAAATGGCTGGACTGGGGTTTAAAAGCTTCTCGGAGAAGTCGATGTACTCCCTGGAAGCTTTTACTGACTATGTTGTCAGAGTGTAATTTCACGCTTTTTCATTATTATTCAAGATTTTACATTTTAAAAGCAGTACTAACGAAACATGACGAGAAATTCTTTCAAGTCTATTTATTCAGATTTCTACATGTAATCTAAGACAGTGGATTTAACAAAGAGAAGTAGAATAATTTTTCTATCAGATATTTCCATATATTTTCAAAAGTACTAAATACCTGATTCTTCTACTCAGATTCTCGCAGAAGTTTCTCACCACTTTTTATACGGAGGTAGCAACGAAATCGTGTTGGTCCTGTGAGACACGACGTGGAGAATAAAAAATTAATGCCCTACCACAGAGCACGGTGAACACGAAACGACGTAAGCAGGTGCGTGACGAGATGGACTAGCCTTCATAATATTCCTTCGTCGTAACTTCGGGAGACCACGAAACCTTCTACCCATTATGGCAAGATACCCTATATAATCCATTGTGTATACATATACAATCACTCTGCTCAAAGGTGCTAATTGAATATAATATTTGGTATGGTTTTTTTCCTTCTTCCCTTTACTAGAAAAGTCGTGGTACGAATGATCGAAAAGTCTTAAATGATTATCAGTAGTATAGCTGTGCCGATGCTGGATACAGATTTCTGTACCGGCATTTACCGACGCTCGAGAAGCTTCGAAGGTGGGTGTCCGCTCTAAGTTGGCAACGTGTGCGCCCATATTTTCCGGAAGTGATGTCATCAAGATCCCTCGATTCCAAGAATTTTCGTTCGATTCCGGGAATTTTGCGTCACTTTCCGAGAATTTCGCGCTCGATTCTAGGAATTGCCTGCGATCGAGAACATTCTAGAACCTTCTAGAAACTTCGACGGTTCGCGTCCATGCTAAGTCGCGAAGGATCGCTCCCAGAGCCGGCGGTCCTCTCGCGCGACGTTTTTGAGGTAGCCCCTTGCCCCCCACCTGGGATAGCCTTCTAGAAGCTTCGATGAGCCCCCTTCCTCCCTCCCCGGGGCGTGCAGATTTCAAACGGCAGCCTTCAGCCGTTTTGACCTCGAACGTTATCTCGCAGAATTGCGCATCAAGGATGCAGCCCTCCGGATTGCAAAATCGATTTCAGGAAATTGGTCGGCTCTCGTGAGCCATTCGAACGGCAGCCCCCGTGGCGAAACTTTCGATGACTCCCCTGACCCCCCATGCAGACTTCCGGCGGCAGCTGGACACTGTTTCGATCTTGTTATTCAGGGTATCGAATTACTCGCAGAAGATAAGCGACCCTTTGTGCATTTCCGAATGCGCGTCGGAAAGTTTAGAGTTCGAGCACAAAGTGCGCGATCCGGGTAGGTGACTTATCGCTCGAACCGATGCAAAACAATTCCAGGAAAACCTTGAAACCTTGGTATAAAAGGCCCTTCGACGATGCGCAGCGACCATTGCCCATCAAACCATCAAGTGCATTATTATTGTCGGTGAAAAACAAGCGATCCCGCTGCATTTCGAGGAAGTGAAACGAAGAGAGACGTTAATAATTTTGTGAAAAGTTTGAAGATCAACTAAGAAAAATGGATTTCTCGAAACTTAACGAAGTGGATCGTTTGGATGCATTTCTTTCAACGAAAAAGTTGGCAGAGCTAGAGGTTCAAAAGGAGTACAAGATTAGTTGTATTCGAAAGATAAAAAAAAATACGGAATGAGAATAATTGTCAACATCGAAGACAACTTCTCAACATTTCTACCAGTACGAATGTCAAAAGTCTTAAAAGACGATAACAATTTATTCGAAAAGATGGTGCGTGCTGCTGACGAACATCGAGTTCTCATGCGCTACCTCGGTGGACAGTACAATCAGATTGAGTTTCAATGTTTGTACACGTACTCTTAATACTAGCATGTATGCGAGTTGAATAAATATACAACTTATTATATCTTTGTCTCTTTATTTGTTATCAAAAAATACATTCTTCTTGACTCTAACATCCAATTTCCTAACAATTTAACGTTTTCCATCGAACATTGGAAATGGGGAGCGTGATGGTGTGAACACCGGGTGAGTAAGTTATTGCGCAGGTTTTGGAGAGAAGGGCATCCCAGATCTCCTAGGTCCGCAATGTGTTCCGATCGCCCTATGAAAGCTCCCAATCAGATCTTCTCCAGCCCTTTCACGTAGATTCTGGAGGCATCTTGTAGAATGACTCGAAGAATTTTCTTAACGTGGCTGTAAGATACATCGCCGGAGGTACAAGACATCCCATGAAAATTGCGTTCCAACCGCAAGTTAATACTTTTGTACTTGGCGAGTAAGCATTTCCATGAACAAGGTGGTTGAAACAGGAACGTTGTAGGCTCAGAGAAATTGCTGCCGACTCTAATCACGGATAGCTCCTTGAGGACAAATTCGTTCGAGGGTTTCTTGAAACCTTGTACGTCCACGATGAATTCCATTTTGATGAACTGCGCAGGGGAGACGATTACCAGCTTTTTTTATACCAATTTTTTCACCCCACCTCTGATCGGGTTGTATTCGACTATACGATCGTGCAGGATCAGGCAGAATGCCGATTTATCGGTAGGGAAATTGTCTTGCGCTTCGAATTCCAGACGAATATCGACGCTCCAAGTTTGAGGGATTCGTTTTGCTTGGAGCAATCGATAACGGCCAAAGGAGCGAAACTTGAGAAGTTCGTTCTTCTTCAGCAAAGGTTCGGGATCCTTGCCGTAGTACGTAGCTTGAAAGTTTGCATACATCTCGTACAACAGAGCAAACTGATTGTGATCAACGTCAAGGTTCAAATTTCCATAGGGATAACATTCTGAAGTCAAGAAGAGCTTAACGTCTCTGACGTTGCAGTGGTCAAAGTGACTAGCGTTCTTATTTTTCTTGTTGTTTCTGCTCGTCTGAAAACCCAGTATCACGTATCGTGGATTTTCCAACTGAGTCGACATCTACGGTCCACACGTGTTTCGAAGTGGTGGGGAGTAGAGGGTAGTCGTACAGCTCCCAAGTACGAAAGCTGACTGAGATGGGTGCATCCCTCTCGATGAATTTAAGCAGTTGTATCTTTCGTCGATCGGACACCTTCACGTACGGTATCAGCCATTCCAATTTATGAATTACGACTTTGCATTCTTCCGGAGCAGTTTGCACTACTTCATTGACGTTGTTCTTTGCTTTCGTCAGAATCAACTCTTGTGTAGCGTTAACGACGATCTTGCGATAATCTTCGGCGAAACCCAGTATCAGACTCAGCGGAATGGATACGTCGAAGTAACCGTCTGCATTGGTCAATTTTTCCCGTTCTCTGACGTCGAGCCAACCGGCATTCTCCATCAAGGATCGTTGACCTGGACCCAGGGAAACATATCCCTTCATGAGACTCGTGAGACCGACGCTCTTGTTCCGGTCGATCTCTATAGCATTCATTTCATAGCGAATCTCCTCGAAGGGATGGTAAATGCCATTCTTGACCAGGATCGTGCTCGCAGTCGCTTCAGACCCATCTTCCTTGACCAGCTTTCCATATACGTGCAGCGAACTTTTGTTCGGTAGTAAGCATAGGTCTTGATGTTGAACGGAGATTCGAACCTCGTTGCTGTTGTTGAACGTTGACGAGGCGTACGTTCGTTGATGTAAGCGCTCGTCCTGACGTTGCATTCGACTCGTAGGGCGTTCACCTTGAGAATGGCGACTGGTACGTCGGACGTGTGTAATTTATTAGCTTTCAGAACACGTTGAGTGA
>JASANN010000262.1:457562-501329 GCA_031762395.1 Calameuta pygmaea | reverse complement strand
CGTAAATAATTATTGAATTTCGACGTGCCTCGTTCGGTGGCAGCACTTGTTCGTGTTCCGTAAAGGGAAAGTACTCGTCACCGTCCACGGATGCGAGTAAACGTTCTAAAAACTTGTACTTTGGCTGATCAAGCAATTTTGAGTATACGTAAACGTTTTCGAATCTTAATCCGTTAGGATGAGTTATGAGAGCGAGCAGTGCGTTCGTCTTGCTGCAATTGGATGGTCCGCAAAACACTGCTCATATACTGTTTGGCAGTAATTCGCCGCGTCGCTTGGCCTCCTTCTTCTCTTTTACTTGCACGATTTTGTCAAAATTCGTGACAGGTCACGTCAAATCCATGCGATAATGGATATCGTCTACAATAGGAAAGTCGGCAGTGGTTATAATAGTAGACCAATATGTCAAAGAGGGATCAGTCGTCGACCGCTTCTCAAGGCGCTAACACGTCAAAACATCTTGTTTCTGGAAAATCTAGGATTCAAGTTCACAAGAGGAAAGTAAAGCTATGGAAATTTGAATCTTGAATTTGATCATAATCAGTTTGTTCTGCTGTACGAGATGTATGCAAACTTTCAAGCTACGTATTATGGCAAGGATCCCGAACCTTTGCTGAAGCAAAATGAATCCCTCAAACTTGGACCTGTGGATATTCGTCTGGAATTCGAGGCGCAAAACAATTTCCCTGGCGATACATCGACATTTTGCCCGATCCTGCACGGTTGTATAGTCGAATACAACTCGATCAGTGGTGGGGTGAAAAAATTGGTATAAAAAGGCTGATAATCGTCTTCCCTGCACAGTTCATCAAAATGGAATTCATCGTGGACGTACAAGGTTTGAAGAAACCCTCGAACGAATTTGTCCTCAAGGAGCTATCGGTGATTGGAGTCGGTAGCAAATTCTCCGAGCCTGTAACGTTCTGTTTCAACAACCTCGTCCATGGAAATGCTTAACCGCCAAGTACAAGAGTATGAACTTGTGGTTGCAACGCAAATATCATGGGATGTCTTGGATCTCCGGCGATGTACCTTACAGCCAAGTTAAGAAAATTCTTTGAGTCATTCTGCAAGATACCTCCAGGATCTACGTGAAAGGGCTGGAGACGAAAATCTGGTTGGGAGCTTTCCTAGGACGATTGGAACATATCGCGGATCTAGGAGATCTGGGATGCCCTTTGCTCCAAAACCTGTGCAATAACTTACTCACCCGGTGTTCACACCATCATGCTCCCCATTTCCAATGTTCGATGAAAAACGTTAAATTGTTAAGAAATTGGATGCTAGAGTGAAGAAGAATGTATTTTTTGATAACAAATAAAGAGACAAAGATATAATAAGTTGTATATTTATTCAACTCGCATACATGCTAGTATTAAGAGCACGTTTACAAACATTGAAACTCAATCTGATTGTACTGTCCACCGAGGTAGCGCATGAGAAGTCGATGTTCGTCAGCAGCACGCACCATGTTTTCGAATAAATTGTTATTGTTTTTTAAGACTTTTGACATCCTTGCTGGTAGAAATGTTGAGTAGTTGTCTTCGATGCTGACGATTATTCTCATTTTGTTTGGATCTTTTGAATACAACTAATCTTGTACTCCTTTTGAACCTCTAGCTCTGCCAATTTTTTTGTTGAAAGAAATACATTCAAACGACCCACTTCGTTAATTTTCGAGAAATTCATTTTTCTTAGTTGATCTTTAAACTTTTCACAAGATTATTAATGTCTCTCTTCGTTTCATTTCCTCGAAATGCAGCAGGATCGCTTATTTTTCACCGACAATAATAATGCACTTATTGTTTGATGGACAATGATCGCTGTGCATCGTCGAAGGGCCTTTTATACGAAGGTTTATACTGAATATCAAGATCAAAACAGTGTCCGGCCGCCGCCTGAAGTCTGAAGTATGAGGGACGAGGGAGTCATCGAAAGCTTCGGCACGGGGGCTGCCGTTCGAAACCTGCACGAACCTGCATGGAAGCTTCCTGGAATCGAATGGCTGACGAGAGCCGACGAATTTCCTGGAATCGATGCTGTATTCCGGAGGGCTTGCATCCTCGATGCGCAATTCTGCGAGATAACGTTCGAGGTCAAAACGGCTGAAGGCTGCCGTTTGAAATTTGCACGTCCCGGGGAGGGAGGAAGGGAGTTCATCGAAGCTTCTAGAAGGCTATCCCGGGTGGGGGGCAAGGGGCTGCATCAAAACGTCGCGCGAAAGGACCATCAGCTCTGGGAGCGATCCTTCGCAACTTAGCACGGACGCGAACCGTCGAAGCTTCCAGAATGTTCTAGAATGTTCTCGATCGCGTGCAATTCCTAGAATCGAGCCCAAAATTCTCAGAAAGTGACGCAAAATTCCCGGAATCGAGCGAAATTTCTCGGAATCGAGGGATTTTTATGACATCACTTCCGGAAAATGTGGGCGCATACGTTGCCAACTTAGCGCGGACACCCACCCTCGAAGCTTCTCCAGTGTCGGTAAATGTCGATGCAGGAATCTGTATCCAGAATCGGCACAGCTATACTACTACTATTGGCACGTGTGAATATGTTGCTTTATGTACCATTCAATCAATGATAGGATATCATTGATGAACCTTGATAGTGATATATATTTTTAAAGCAACGGGAACGACTTTTGCATGGATTGAGCTTCAAATGTATGATTTTGGAAAAATATATTGTATTTACGCATGCGGCAATAACACGTATATTAGTACGGCGAAGGATACGTAAACCTACTAGAAGTTAAAAAATTTGCGAAATCAGTCGTAGGTGGCAGCACTTGTCAGGCAGTAACCGGACGGTTTGGTCTAGGATATAAGGGAGTGTAACAGCTTGGAACTCTCGTTGCTGTAATACATCTTACTGCCGGACTTTTGTACACGTGTGCCCAACTCCCTTTTCCTTGCTTCTGTTACTTTTTTTTATTTTCCTATTTTTTTTTACTAGTTTCCACTTTTTAGTTATACTTGTCCGATATTACTTTGACGATTTGTTTGAATCTGTTGCAAGATGAAATAATTTGAGCATGCAATAAGGGACATGAAATAAGGGACCTTCATGTGCGGCACTGTAGACAGGAGTTGTCTCTTCCATTCAATGCGCTGAGCTCGTTCAGTCAATCGGATCCAGGTTGTAATCGCAACATTGTCTCTCCGCATCTTCCGATTGCGATTATTGCATCCCCTCATGTTATATATAGTTATTGTCTTTGGTGCAGTGGATGTGGCTAGGAGTTAGTGGTATAACAAGGGGGGTTTTGGACACAGGTTTCTGTACCGACATTTACCGACACTTCCATAGCCTTCGAGGGTTCTCATACCCCCTCATCTCTGGACCCCCCTCGCCTGATTTCAAGGAGATGTCACGAGGATAGCCGATTCCACGAATCGAAGGCTGATTCTAAGAATTTTACGTCCGATTCCAGGAATTGTGGAAGTTTGAGGTTTTAGAAGCTTCTAAATAAGTCTCTAAATTATGCAGGATCGCTCCAAGACCTGGCCATCTTGCACGACGCTTCCATGTAGCTGTTTGCTCATCATCCGCGAAGAACCAACAAGAAGCTTCGACGATTCCCTTCCTTCCTAGCCTCGCGCAGGTCTGTGAAACCCTTGGCATCCAGCATAGTTTCATAGTTCTTGATGGTTTTAACAATAGTTCTGGTCCTTTACAATAACAAAAAACAGCATAAAAAAAGTTGCTAACTTCGCGTCGAGCGCTGACTATGACGTCAGCATTTCATGTGCTCGAATCCAAGTAATGTGGAGTTCCCTTCGCATTCTGCAGAATTCTATAGTTCTTAATAGTTTTTAACAATGGCTCTGGTGATTTAAGAAAAAAAAATCAGTATTAAAAAAAATGAATTGGTAACTTCGCTTCCAGCGGCGATTAGGAGGTGCGACGTGATTTTTCGGCTCACGGTCACAAGGCGACTCCAGCTATCGATTCAGATAATGTTCTCGCTATCTGATTCCCTTGGACTCGCTGTCCTCCTCAGAAGCTACGCTCTCAGATTGATTCTTACAATTACGTCAATGCTCTCAGAACGATTTGTTATTGTTGAGTTGAAGTCGGGGTGGCTGAATCTGCTATGGAGAAATAGTCTCGGCGTACCGAGTTGCCTCGCAGAGGAGAGCACCTGACGAAGAAGTCTCCACGGACCGGCAGAAGTCCAGGTGAGATATCGGCGCCCCGCTGGCGAGTAGCAAAGGGCTGTAGAGCGAACAGTGGAGTTTGTTACGGTTAAGAGCAGGGGGGAACCCGTGACCCAAGTTATCGCCTGATGTTCCGGAGAAGCGACCGTGGAGGATCTTCGATTTGCTTTTACCGATTCGCTAAGAAGCGCTCTCCATTCAGTTTAAAGGGACGGCTCGGGGGAAAGGATAAAAGTTATCGACCATAAGGATCTCGACCAGTCGGAATGAGTAATTCCCAAATTTGAGTATTCTCAAGGCAATTTTAGGACACCTATCGAGGTGCCTTGAGCTGCCTTGCGCTCCCGTGCTATTTGTTCATAGTTTTTCTAGCTGTGTTTCCTATACGGTGTAGAAGCTTCTCGCCTGTAGTTCTCACGCTGCTCTCGTGCTATCCAGAAAATTCTACCGATTTTCTACATTTGTTTCGGAGGTGCAGTGTTGTGCTGCTGTATAGCATTATGTACAGTGCAGTGCCCACCTGAGTTTCCCTTGGATGCAGTTCTCAGTCTTCACGGATTAGCTGAACCACTTCCGGTGAGTACTCCCAATTTATTAATTGATGAAGGGAGTTCAATTTTATAGCTTCGGTTCGGTCTGTTATTTTCTCAATCCGTTGGTCTCTGTTTCTGGCACTATTTACTTCAAGCTTACTCCGACCCTCCTACCTCAACGCAGCAGTCTGAGCGATCGCGCATTTCCGTAACCGTTCGCTCTCGTTCGTGCGTCCAGTTGCCTTTGCTTGTAATACTACTGCTGTTACCTTCATGTTTTTTATATTTTTTCACAGCATATTGTTGTAATCCCTCCTGAAGTTTCTTAAGGACCCTGTGTCTCGGGATTTAGGTTTTTCTCAAATAGCACCAATAAATATAGCCCAGTCTCACGATTCCCGAAGGGTTCGTATCTCTCCCGTGGAGACGTTGGGTCTCATGAATTCGTGAGATTCGTTTCGAAAGGAACGAGATGGGGCCCTGTCTCTTTGCTTCTCCTGCTTCTCCTCTCTACGTTTCCTGCTTCTTTTACAGCTTTCATTCATTTCAATTTTCCATTCCGGTTCTTCCTTTGAAATTTCTTTTCTCTCGCTTATCTTTTATATCCTATTTTTTGACTTCCCTCGCTTATTCCTCCTTTACTGAAAAGGCTAATTAATCTGCGATAAGCTGTAGGTCCGCGAGTTTGCGTATTTGAATAAGAGAGGTGCAACTCGGTTACGTTTTATTCGTGCAAGAATGCATACGAGATACATATATCTGCATCAACGATATATGAGTCTTTCGACTCAAGTTATTATTCGAAACAATAGTCTGAATAATTTACTTCTACAGTGAATTCTCCAAGCAACCCCAAGATATTTATAAGGTACGGGGATTATTTTTAGGTGGTTGGTACAATATTGTAATTATAGAATTTACGAGAAATCTGTTTATAACTGCCAAGGGCCTACCAACTGCCTTTATCTGATTCATGCTTTTGAGTTTCCTCACTTTACCCTAACCTATACGGAGAATCTGCCATGTTATGGATTACTGAAACGATACGTAAAATCCATCGAATGTCTGTCAAATAAAAAATGGAAAGGACCTTTAATTATCAAATTGTATTCAATCCTGCGTATAGCATATCACTCTACATTCTACTTTAATCAAACTTCATATACTTATCAAAGCAAAGTTTGGCACGTGAGAATTATATGCGATTATAGGAAATAATTAAAATCGTTTTTCTGAATGCATTTTAGCACTATTTTTAATGGATCTTTTTGGGTTTCTGTGTATATATATTTTTTTCTTTTCATCTTTTATCATCAGCTTACAACTTATTTACCTCGTAACCTCAATGAACTTTAAAGAGAATGAGGTCACGAGTTTGATATTAAAACATGACGCAAAGAACATTGCAAAGAATATTGATGGAATGTCAAGTTTCTGACTCGCGGAAATGACGCAATAGAAGATTTTGGGTCGAGTTCGAAAACGCGATGCGATTCACTTGTAAAAGATTATCTACTTGTATGAAAAAGCTTTAGGCTTGTTAAGCATAGCAGAGAATATGCGACACTTTCAGATTGGAAGCATCTTATTGTTAGTATCTCTGCTTCGATTCAGAGTGCTAAGTAACCGTGAACTTTGATGTGAAAGCGTCTGCCTTATGCTAATTTCTTAATGTGCCCCGAAAGGATGTTCAAACTATGCGGAGAACATGGTGTTCTTGATTTTGGTTATTCGCACTTGCTTTTCGCGTATGTTATTAAGACGGGGTTAATGATTACACGAAATTCTTATTAAGCAATCTAGGTTACGTTCAGAAATCTTACTCAGGGTAATTCGGTCTCTTTCTATTGTCTTTATTACGAAGAGCATGGAATGATACTACAATCGATTCTAGAGAGGTTTCTGAACTTAACCCTGATTGTCGAAAATTTATTGAAGTAGCTATTAAAATCGTTTTAACGTTGTTCAGGTGCTCTTATATTAATGTATACTTTGGTATTTATTATAATTAGTTATACTTTTGTAAAATTTTTTATAAGAATGTTACATATTTATTTTTTAAATATCTTAACCTTTGCCATTATGTTAGTGGAACTGGTTAGTGCTGTATCAGAAAATATGATATTGATCATGAGGGTAACGACTATACCCATATGGACCCTTGAAGATCAACGGTGTCGGATGATTTCATAGAAAGCCAGAACCCTTCAATTAACAAAGGGTATCGACCCCAACTATTATCAAGGATACGATCTTTTACCAGATTATATGGGTAAAGATCCATTAATTCTTCTATCGCGCGACAATAAGGCAATTTAGGTTAAACATTATTTCTCAAGGATCTATCAATATTACTTTTTCTAAATTGTGATTTTTGGTTTTATGAGGAAACTTCAATATTCAATTCAAAAATTCAATACAATACAATTAACAATTCATACAAAATGAGGAAAATTCGGAGAAAAATGACGACGTTTCACTGTTTTTTAGTTTTAAGGTTGAATTCAAGTATACGAGAAAATTTGCCTGCGAAAATAATGTAGGAAAATTCGTCGGTATGGTCGCCTATTGTCTTAAGGAAGGTAATGAATGAAAGGGTTCTAATTCATGAAACTTCCGGTTTATCCTCTCAGCAAATTACATTGCGGGGTGTATCCTGGGAATCGAACTAAAATTAATGTCTTTTCTTTTATTGACAGCCACGCTATCTAAGCTTTTTATGATTAGTTTATTCAGCATTGAATTTAGATTGATTCATCGTTATTACTGAAGATTTTTAAGTTATGTGTAAAAGAAGATCTTACACTTACAGTGTCTACCCATATAGGTATATGTTTTATAAATAGAATTTTTTGCCTCGCAATTTACTCGCGCGGCGTTTTCAAGCAGAAAGTTTATAGAAGAAAATATATGTGTATGCATATATGTATATAAAATCCACATCTAGTTGTGAACGTGGACTAGTCGTAAACGTGACGATAGAAATGGGATAGATCGTATTCCGGATTATTCAGATTAAGCAAAATCCTACTAGATCTGAGAATAATGAATCAGGAAAGTGTCTATTTTTTCGTGCTTTAAGTTCTTTTTTTTCCTTAAGAGCATCTCTCAGTAGAATAGAGGATCCTGAAATCATGGACCATTCACCATTTCCTTTCAAATTGCAGCTTACATAGTACTTAGCTCATCTCTACTTTACATATAAAATATTTGGTCCGGAATTTTCGTACAAAGGGTTTTCTTTAAAAAAGTAAATTGTACACGTAGCGACTCTTTCCAGTTGGAAATTCTAGCAGCTCTCGGCAGCTACGTAAGCTGTCCTGCGTGTGCTAAACTGTATCCTAGGAAAAACCTGAGATGGATAACCAAAGGGAAAAGCTTTCTCTTTTCCACACGGCACAATGCTAAACACGATTTCAAGTAGAATTTTGATTTCTTCCTTAGATGTCGTAGACGTAGATTTCGGTTAAAAATGAGAATCCTTGTACGTACTGAGAAAATCCCTGTGAATCTACCGAAAATTTCCGGTACGCAAAATCTTTTTTACACGAAGTTTTGACAATTATTTTACTTTGAAACTATCTCTTGCAAATTCAATCTTTTTTAATTCTCAGTGATTGACGTGGGATAAACATACGCAGTGTTACATCATTCTCTGCGGACTCCTCTAGTCGCATAATTAGTTATACAGGGACTTGACTAGTTTCAAAAGTACGTCATAGTAGTGCCTTTTGGTTATATAGTAATCCCCAGAGAAATTATTCAACCCTTACACGAGATTCTTTTACTTTTTATTCAGCCCGTAATAACTGCTTGGTCACTTAAGCTGTAGCCGATCTTTATTTTGAGAAATTACAAAGCTAGTACCACTTCGGAAAAAAATTTTCTGAAAAAAAATATATAATACAAAAGAGTCACGTATACGTCATACCAACGTAAATTTCATATAGCCTTATTCCATTCTTGCAGCTACAAAGGGTAGCACGCGAGTCACATCTACGAAAACGAGAGCAGCGCTGGATCTAGAAAAGAAGAAAAATTGTATAGAAATTATTTTTAAAAATAAACGGAAGTCTGCAGATACACACACGCACACGTATATATACAGTATCTGGATTTTGTGCTGCGAAGATATAGAGCTTGACTTCCGAGAAATGCTCTAACAATGAGCGATCGATGAGTTCCCTTTCTAAAGACGAAAATCATATTATGATATACTATACTCCTGTATATAATATAAATTCGATATCTCGCATGGTTTTCATTTTTGGTACGATAGTCAAATGTACCCGTATTCGACGCGATCATCGATAATAATTATAATAATTAATTCAATGTTCGATATATCACAATTTCCTTGAGTCATTTACCGCGAATATATGTATTGGCTAACTTTGTAAAATTTTAATCTATCAATTTTTCAAGAATGACGTATTATATATGGTAAAATAATCATGGTCAAAAGTGAGCTGCAAGAACGAAAATTTAATATACTTTAAACGATTTTTTTTTAATCAAACAGTGTCGACTAATGCGTTTTACGAATTTCGCTGGGAGCTCAAAGAGAAAAATGTTCAGTTCTCATGGTGAGAAATTGCTTACAATCAATGACAAAGGAAAGCTTCTTTTTATTCGGTTTCAGATAGAATCTTCTGTTCTGATTGCGCTGTTTTACTTTTCGTTGTTAAGATTTTTATGCATGATCAATTGACCAGTGATTTTTTTCATTTCGGAAAGATAAGGAATATTTTTCCCCCTTATTTTCAGTCTGATTTTTTTTTCCTTTGCATTTAAAATTCGCTTTATTCAATCACATTAATTATACTGAGTACGTTTTTCCGGCTTTCAGAAGGGATTTATATAAAGAGGTCGAAAAAATATATATCTTTTTATTCGCCGTGCATTTTAAGGACTTTACAACACGCATTAAACGGACGCAGGTGTTATCCACCTTTGACGTATAAAATCTGCATATTTTGTACTCCCTGACTTTCCCACTGTGCTACCCCTTGGGAGTTATTGTTACGAAGTGGGAACGCAAGGAAATATGTTTTTTTCCTCATTGTATCGAAAGAGATCTGTATTTTGATGTTATGGAATTTAATTACGAAAAGTAAACTTGTGAAAAGTTTAATAAAAACCATATAAATGTATTAGATACACAATACTTACAGTTCCATTAGATGATACAAAAGTACATGATAACACTGACTTCCGTAGCTTATAGCCAACGAAGGCTTTTGCATTCAGTAATACAGCAAATCATATAATTCTTAACTTTTTTTTTGTATTTATTGGAAAGCGCAGCTTTTTCGAATTCAAGGTTACTTTTTGGTTATCTGGCACGAACTGCCTGACTATCCGTACCGAACGAGATAGTGATCGCGTGAATTCACTAAAATGGAGCAAACCGTTCCATTACCAGCACAGATAATGGTTTTAACAGTTGTCACGAGGTTCAGCACGAAAATTCTTGCTTGCATCGCAAAATGACATGGTAAATCAGTAAATTTACAGAGCCGTGCAGTAACGTGCTGGGTAACAGCTGCAATAGGGAATAGTAGGGTCGTGAGCCAGGAGTGGCGAAAAATAGGGTTCTCGGTCCAGACAAACTTTACATGTCATTTCCTTTATATTAAAAAAATTCTTTCTTCGCAAAATTATTAAAAATATTAATGAAATAATGACTAATATATACCATTAAATTTGTTCATTTAGGCTAATTTTTATTTAAGTGACGAATAGTCGGTTCGTGTACGCGTGAATTCTGGACCCGCATTTAATTAGCAAATTACGAGTACGTTACTGGAGTGTCAAACGGCTTATATTGCGAATTCGCGAAACACCGTCACCGACAGAATTGATTAGAATTCATTAATGGCAGCGAAACTGCAGATGAATTGTTAAATTCATTACCATTCATTTGAGAATTGTTAAATTACGTGACTCACATGTGATGTTAAACCGTTTTGAAATGTAATGTTCGTTCGCATGTGTTTTGCTATTTCGAACGAGAAATTCTTTGGGCTGATCCTCATTGATCCGTCGTGTGGTCCATCGACCTGCCGATCCTGGCGCCAACTATTGGCTATGCGTGGAAACTTCATATAGATTATTGGATAGTGGCGAATGAGTAAGACAATTTCGAAGGATTTACAGTGTCCTTTATTATTTGTATATGCATTAGACTAATCCTGATTATGCGCTGGTGCTACGATGTATTAATTACGATTTATAAACACTATATCGATTAGGATACTTCAGTGAGTCCGTTATACTGGAGTATACAGTGTCATAGTTTACACAATGTTTTATGCATGTTTCATTTTTTTTTTCATATAATATACTCACCGTATAGGCTGATTTATAACGGCTATAATAAAACTGCAAGACATGCCTAACGTACATGTATTTTATGGCTGGGTATAGTCCTTTGAAATATTGTGATAGATATCAGGCAAAGGGGCTCCCAGTATACGTAAGTAAAAATTTGTTTTTCCACATTTGAGTATTTTTTCAAAAAACAACAAACGTCAATACGCGCATTTGAATTTAAATAACGTTTCCATTGAAATTCACGTGAAAGTCCAATGTGAACTTTCGCGTTGATATTTGACATTTTTGAGGGTAAGTCCTATTTCGTGCTTTTCTCTAGAGTATTTTTAGATATGTCATATATGGTATATTATATAGGTTGGAATAGCAACGTAGATTCTTCATAGGACGATGCTCTAGAGAAATCACAGTTTCCAATCGTGTACTTTCCGCTTTTCCTATTATTTATACTGGGATGCTTTCTGCTTAAATAAATGCATATTCTGCAGAAATGTGACGGGTGCGAAGCACACCCTATGCAAAACTCGAGGTCGGAGAGTTAATAATAACTTTTTCGTAGCGCTTGAGCTTTTCGGCTTACGTTACGTTACCAAAGTGATGTGAGAGATTAATATGCATGATGTTACGAAATAATTAATATTTTTCTTATCATTTTTTTTTTCAATTCATTTCTTAATTATTTTGCAGTGCATACGATTTTTTCGAGTCTTGCTACCCCTTATACGAAGATATTGATTTTTACGATTATTCTAATTTTTGCAATGGTCAACTACTATCTAGTTATATTTTACTCTGTAGCTCTTTTTTTCCCTATGTGTTGATAGATTTAGGTGAGAAAATTGAAGGTCAGATATGGATCTTATCTATCAGATTCCCTTATAAATATTTATGAATATTCTTCTGACGCGTTCTTGGCTCTGATAGAACTTCATGTACGAATTGCCTATTTAGTAAGAAAAAAGAAATACGTAAGGATGGAGGAGAGAACCCGAAAAGAATAAGAGATATCGTCAAAGCATGAGAATAATGATAAACAGATCAAATTGATCGTACAATTTTTCAAGGTTACCTTTTGTTACGTGTAATTCAACAAGAATATGCTTCGAATTCTCAAATGCTTATAAGCAATATCAATTTTCACCTACATAATATAAATTAGCTTTTAGGAAAATGACACATATGTTTGTCAATGAGAGAATATAACTGTAAAAGTAAGTATAAGATATAAGAAAAATCACGATAGCCATTGTTATTCCTCCTTCGCATGTTTCCCATTGTTCCTCTCGATGTAATATAACTAACCTAATTCTTGGAAGATCAAATATTCGTGCAAACTTTAACTTCAAACGTTTTTCGGAAAAGTCACAATGTGAAGTGAGGATATTAAATTCTTGATTCAACATTGAATGACGGTTTTAAAACAATTCTTGAAAATTTAGAGGATGATTTTTTTTCATGTAATTTCAAACTTATACATGTGCAGAAACGTACTCCAGTTTGCATTTCCTAATGGACGCATTCGAACGATTTTATCAAAATAATCCAAAAGAATTATTCTATTTACTTCTCCCATAATTTACAACAACAAAACCCTTAAAAAATGTTAAGAAAATAATTCGCATTGTCCTGCGAATTTCTGAAAAGCTTTCCGTGAGTCAATACCAGCAGAGCCATTAACAACCCATACAGTCAGCCTCGTGGACGCTTCACAGGGTGGTCCAGATTCTAAAGGATGCGTTGAAAAATTCAGCCAATAGCCATAGGTAGTTAAAACACTAGAAGTTAGCGCGAATAGCCAATACTTGACATATATTTTATTATATTTTATACACACATATGTAAAATCATTTGGGACACAGCGCAGAGATGCACTTGGTCTAGTTCGTGCACTTTATTGTTGTCCTCGAAGCCGAAACGTCAATCATGCAAGAGGGCTCAGTGAACCGACAGTAAAATCGTAATCCGCGATTTTGGGTAGAAAGGAAGGTGTAGTTTTCGACTTCTGGCATGACGTTCCGTGCCCCACGGGTGTGTCGGCTTGGCAAAGTAGTTGGGGATGGTTAGAGGACAGAAAGATGGTAGAAGTGGGGGTGGACGAAGCTCGAGTGGTGGGGGATAGCAGTCGCGAAGCAGCAGTGCGACGCGACACTAGCTGCCACGCGGTTGTCTATAAATCTTTCTCACTATCGAATCTTCTCTTTAGTGAAAGTTAGTGACTCGCTTGTCTGACTAAAACGCGCCTCCTCTACTTGCTGCTATTCTATACGTCCTAATAAGTAATCGCGTCCACGTTTAAATTTCCTTCTCCTATGCTTCTTGCATAATCGTACAATTCGTCGCGGCCACCTTAGTGTTCTACGATATTCTAGCCCTATATCCTTTCGAATATTTTCTCTCTTTCTCATCGTCGTTTAAGGTTCGTCTTTTCGCTTTTCGGTCGCGATTCCCAACGCGCAGTGAACAGTCTGTGAAGTGTCGGTCAACATTTGTCTGTAGTGGATTGTATTTTCGGATAAGATTCCAGTAGTGATCCTTCTGTGAAAACCGTTGGCTGACTAGGTCGGCCATCTCCGAGGAAAATTGTGCAGGTGAGAAAAGTGTAAACTTAATAATCGACATTGAGAATCAATACGCTGAGGTTTTTCTTGATTGTAAAATATTATAACTTTTCCCGTGCCATTGAAACTTCTTTTGTCTCGTTCTATATTCTAATGAGAAAGAGGAATAAGCTTCTCTTGGGGTACATTCCAACGCAAATACAGAGGTAGCAGAAGTTTGAATTTTACGACTTCCTCCAGCTCTTATTTAAGGTCGTCGATCGCATTGTCCTTGCATCGCAGTATTTGCAATCATTCGGACTTTAGTTTCGATAAAACGAGCAATACATATTCGATATATGAAACCGTGAGGTTCAAAGGGATGGCACAGCGCAAATATTCGATATGAACATCTGGTGTAAATAAATTACACACGATCGGGGAGTCCGTTGCTGCACTGAGCTTTGTTTTCATTTTTGATATCAACCGTCTAACGTGTTTTCATCGCTCGAAATTACGTAACGCCCCAAAAAATATATAAATAAATGGTCGATAAATGTTCCAACGCTACACAACTGTCGTATTGCAATGTATAGAAAGTAGAGTTTATCGTTAAGTACAATGGCCGGATGGAATTAGGATGATTAAAACGCCAACGTCCATTGACAGGCATCAAAGGTGTCATTGAATTATGAAGTTGGGGTGCATTAAGTTTCCTCACTTTACGTAATAATGCGTAGACTTTCGATTAACAAAATATTCATTCGTTTCAACCAGCAGCAGAGCGACGATAATCATTAAGGGCGTGCGTGTCTGTCTTTTTTTTTTAACCTGCGAAGCCTCAAATTTTCTGTCTACTATCTCACCATCTAATTCTATTGAATATATGTGTCTGCGTGCGTCTGCATATGGCTGCGGATGCCTACGTGCGTCTGGTGCGTATGTTGTTATTGTGTCTCATAGATACGAACTGTTTGGTTTCTATCGAAAGTTGATGTTCACGTTGCTCTTTAACGAAACGACACAACGATCGGAATGGATATTTATTTAACGCATGACATAATATTTTGAAAAGGAGTATTACTGTATACATTTGGTTAATTCGTAACTGCGAAGGAAATAAGTTTTCCTCGTCGCGTATTGAGGAATGAAATTTTTTTTGTTGAGACTTTTCTTCTTTGTTCCTCTTGATCTTGTTACGCATAATAAGGGAATAAATTCTTGTGGGTCTTTCGAGTTTGAATGAAGGCGCGCGTCATTTTTATGGTCAGTAGTTATGTTAATTGTCTTAACCGTGAATGTTGCATGACACCGTTTATCGTCGTCCTAAGTTGGAGGACTGGGAGGACTTGCAAAATATAGCAATAATTCCGGCTGGAATTGCATTAGCATAATAGAGACTTGACGAAAGAAAAGAAGTTTCATATAATATACAGAGGGGTAGCTTAAGGATGTTTTGTGGAAATAGACTTTGAGTCTTTGCAAAAGTCGCGCGGTACGGTATACTTGAATTTTTTTCTTCTTCCCTATCGATACAAAATTGGAAATGGGATGGAAGGCAGTTTTTATTCATAGCAGAATGTACCATTCAGGACTGTAAAATTGAGTAAATTTTATTATCCCCCTTGGTGAATTAGTTTAAATGCGTTCGTTATTTTTTTTTTTAGAATGCTCAATACAATTTGAAAAATTTATTTTAATACGTGCTGCTGCCTACGCTCGTACATTTCTTGCGTAATCTTTACGCCTTGTTATTCGAACGGGGAACTTTATAAATCTATAGAGGATACGTCGCTTCCATGAAGCATACGAATTATCCTAAAGCTTATTCAATTCTCAAGGCTCCCGAATATTTCGAGTCGAAGTCGTTTAACAGCGACAGCGGAACTTAACGATTTTGTTACGAACGTTACGAACGGCAAACGAATCCAGGGCAGTTTGCTTCGATGATATTAAAGCTATTAGGCAATCGATACAACATTAGGGCAATTTAAGGAGTAGAATTCATCGATCCGAGCAGCTGGTCTTTTTCGAACCATTTTCAATTTCACTTCGACTTTTTTTATTTTCCTCCACCTCAAGCAGGAGGAATTGCAGAAATTTCTGCAATTTCATTTCGCATTACGCAGCTCTTTAGCGTTATAGTGTATATATTAGCCGGTCTGTTTTTTTTCCCCACGTGCCTAAAGACTGTTTTCCACGGAAATGTTTTTCGCGAATGGAGAAACGTGAGGTCCGATAGGGACTGCTGCGAGCACTTTAAGAGTTCTCCTAATGGCAAGAGAATGTATGATAAACGCGGACATATACATACACACGTGTGAGTATATTTAATAGATATACTATTATGTAAGACGCTGTTATAGAACAGACCAGAAGGGTACTCGGGTCCCTTATAAGTACTTACAGTCTTTTCGACGACTGCTTCTACGACTCTAGAGATGTTTGTCTGTTAATTTAGGTGTTTGCCGTAGGGCCACTTTAGGGATGAAACAGGCAAAAAAGGCCCTAGGCCGATATATACATATATAGTTCTGTTGAACGAAAGGAAAAAAAGATGTTTCTCCACAGCAGTACGATGTACAAACAACCAAAGTGATAAAAAAAGGAGTCGAAGCCAAGGAGGGTAGTAGAAAAAAGTAAGAGGTATGAAAAGACAATTTGATCGGGAGTCTCATGGGGGGAAAATATAAAAAAAAATATTAAAGATATGCGGATTTACCGTGTATTTTCAACTACCTGCGATTGTTGTCCTCCAAAAATTGTTCCAAATACCACGAAATACCTATATTGAGCTTATCATGCAAATACTACATTGTGAAAGTTCATATCCCTTATCGTATACTTCCACAGCTATCGGTATAACGCGAGCTTGGATCTTGCTATAAATGTATCATGTATGTTGTGACGTATGCTGTACACCGACGTCGCCTACAAATAATCCGTGGCCGCTCCCAACGTACTGAAATCCGAAAAAGATCCGAAAATCTAATTGTTGGCCGTCAGGTGTGGCTTCCCCGCACCACCGTCCTTCACTACGGCCGTTTTTCTTATTTCCCGGCGGCTAAGCCTCAGCGCACTGAAAATGGCGGAGGGGAACATGGGGCGACGAGAGAGAATTTCGGAATCAGTGGACAGACGCGCAAAATGACTACGCAGCAAGTAGAATACCGTATCTTTTATTAACATTAAATAAACAATAAACTGCCCAAGACCTGTCCAAAACCTGTCCAAGACCTGTCCAAGACCTGTCCAAGACCTGTCCAAGACCCGTCCAAGACCCTTCCAAGACCTGTCCCTGTTTCTGCGAGCCTACTGAGTCCTCGAATCCCCTCGCGGCGCGATTTGCGATCCTAACATCGTCTCTTCGTTGGAGACGAGCCCTTCCTTCCTCAGGATTGTGTCCTTGGACGTCGGTAGCCACTCTAGTCATCCGTGCGTCGGCACCACTCCTGCTCGGCTATCCTTTCCCGCAAAATATTCTCTAAATAAGACCGCTCTCGCGGTACTTACCGAAAACTAGCACTATGTATACTGTAAGATACCGCGATCCGCGATTATCCGATAGATCGGCTATCGCACGAATACGGAAGAAAGTTAATTTTCTCGCGGTCTGCCGGACACCCGAGTCCTTCCACACGGACTCTCCGCGACACACTCTCTTCTCTGCCTGCCGCTCTCCGCGGTAGGTCAAAAATCATAACAATCCTCCTCTCCGACGCCATCCCCGCGGAGCCGCTAACCGTAGCCGGTCAAAGTTACTGGGGTACCGGCAGGGCGTCCCGACGGTTGGGCACCCCTTGCGTGCGGGCTCTCAACCCAAACGGACCCCTTGCCTCCGTCGCTGGTCCACTATTTTCACCCCGTTTCCTCCTCCCGAAACCGGAGCTACGAAATCTTTAGAGATGGAGAACCGGAGGCACCGCCGTGCTGTTGGCAGCGCCGCCGGAGGTGCGGAGCTTTTTTAATGTCCTGACGCCACGTCCCAATGCATTAATAATATATCTATGTAGATCTTCTTTTAAAATTTTTTTCCTCTGCGAATTTCACGCAGGAATTTACTGTTTCCTTCTCATAGGTTCGCGTGAAAATTATTGACAGTTTGACAACTTCGTAGCAGTTGGTCACAGTTAGTCGTGCTGTTGGCTTATTTTCAATGCAATAGGTACGCGAACTTCTCACTGTGCATAAAGCGTATAATACGTATGTGGCCTTGCACGAGCACTCTGTCCACGTGTATATACGTATATATGATTTGTGGCTGGTAACAGCTGTTACATTTGAACGTTTCATTACGAAGCTTTTGTCTGCATGCGTTATCGATATGGCGTTATCGGTTTATATCGTATCTGTAATTTATCTGTTCTTCGTATACGATGAGAATTCAGAAGAAGGTCGAGTACGCAAGGTTCGATCGACTATCTTGTTTCCTGGAAAAAATACGGATGCTGTTGTATCCTTAATTTTAGGGAACGTTAATCTACAGGGTGATTCAAGAATAAGTACCTCAGAATTTAATAACGTGACCAGTGTATTTTGTTATTAAGCTTTATGTTAATTGTTACATCAGATTATCAGATTATCACTATACGAGCAATTTATTGTGCATTTTTCTGCATCAGCTATGTAATGCACATCTGTATTTGTGCCCGCTAGAATTTGGTGTACTTTTTGTAACTTTTGTAAATTACAAATTTTCATTTTGAATAATCACCAGTTTTTACAAACCTCGACAATTATTGTAGAAATATTATATATATTGTGATGTAACGTTAAGTACTTCGTAAATTGTTTTATCGGGAGAAAAAACATAACATTCATTATTTATATACCAGGTGCGAGAAATTTTTTTATTTTTGATAACGGAAAACTCAAATTTATTGAATCATTAAGCAATGAATTTGCGAATGAAATTGAATCACGTTTTATTCGAAATTTTGATAAAATATATCTATTTCATGAATTATATAGATATACTTGGAATATTGGAAAGGGCTATCAAGTGTCTATTGAACGTGCGTTACTTGGCACCCTGGCTGTTAAATTAAAGCCTCACTGTTCGTCCCCTACTGACCGCATAGCAATCTATACGTGTTAATTGTGTAAAGGACACGTGCTTAAGCACTTTAGCAAATTAACAGGGCTCAATAGGCTGTAGTGTGATTACTCAAGAATAGCTACTACCCTCATTCCAATCTATATCGTTAATCCAGTATTTCGTAGTAAACTGGAATTACAGTCTGATTAACATTTTGTCTATCCTAACAAATGATTAATAGTTAATAACGATAGCTGAAAAATTATAGTGCGAATGACGTAAACAGTAATATTCACCAATTAGAGGTGCCTACTCGCGTGTTAGACGAAGGTTGGGTAACGATGAAAATATTTTTTTTATCAAGCAAAAAAAATAAGAGTGATGTTTCGGGTTCTCGCGAAAATGTTATCTTTCTATTTTTATTTTCTTCCTTTTTTTTTGCTGAGCCCACGTCCCGTGCTCTCAAAGTCTCAGATATTCCTTGGTATTCTTGTTATTTTAATTACTCAGCCGCGTGTCCTGACGTCACCCTTCTCTTGCTGCCCTGAGAATGTAATTCATTTACGAGAGAAGTATTGTCATCCGTGATGTTCCAACTTTTCGATATTACGTAGTGGCAGTATCTCACGCGCCAGTAACTTTGATTGGCTGAAATGTCTTTTCCTCGTTGCAATGCAGCCGTGACGCTCGAGAATTCCAGTAAGCGCCTTCCTTGGCCATGAGGAATAGCGAATTCAGATTTCCGTGGTTTTCGGCATTGCCTCTGGCAATGCACATTCTCTCCATAATGCTCTAGCTAACTGAATTGCTCTATAGGCTGTAAATAGTTACATATAAACCTAATATCATTTTGCAGTTTTTCGGGGGAAAAAAAAAACATTCGAATACCAACTGCGCACTTGTACGTTTACGCAGCGTCAACGATCGTAAGTATTAAAAATGGCAAACATGAAGATTTTCATTTTCGAAATGGAGAAAAACAAAAAAATTGTTCACGCTATTTTTTAAAACTCTGGTCCACGTCTCATTTGAATTGTATAAATAATGGATATATTGTGTATCGCGTATCAACCCTCGACTGTCGTGCTATTAGCCTTCGTTTCATTGGGAACAATCTATACCTATATACAGGGTGTCCCAGAGTTGACTTAACAATGGGGTAGAGCATTGCTCCTGAAACAGTGCGGCTCATGAAAATGACATCTGCTTTACTCGGATGTGATTAGTTTTTCAATTAGAGCCGTTTAACCTCTTCGGCATGATTTTTGACTTTAGTCAACAGCTACCAAATGCATACATAATGCGAATCTTTCTCTTTATAAAGTTATTAGTATACTAGTACTGCACGGCTGACGAGCCTCCTATCGAAGAGGTTAAAGTTCGTCAGTCAGAGCGAAGCTTAATAAATACAGCAAGGACCTGCGATCTTAACGTTTTTTCCCCTTAGCCCGTAGCTGACAATAGTAAGCAAATAAATATAAGAGAGGGGGCGACGGTATCACGTAGTCGAACTTTAAGGCAGTACGCATTCCAATGAGGAATCCTAAAAACCGTCGAGATTTAATGGATAGAAGAGAAAAAGAAAAAAGAGAAAAAGATTTACGGATCTTCGCCAGAAATTATTGGATCTATATTCCTACGGCGAGTAAGGAATTTCGATTGAAAGACCCTATGGAATTTACTTGAATAACCACATATTTACATTTCTAACTTGAAATTGGATTGCAACGTATTTCCTAGTCAGGTGTTACTTCAAAATAACTATATCATATGACAATGCCTGTGAAGCATGAAATTGTCAGATTTAGATAATTGATACGTTAATCCGGTATCACTCGTTCGGGATGATAACGTGGACTCCAACTCAATGCTTTTTAAATGGGGGGAATAATATCGCGTAATATAGTTCACGGGTTAACTTGGTTGTATTTTGAAGAGTCATCTTACGGAAGTTTGTCATACGTGAAGATTGCAGAGGAAGCTAAAAAGAAGAAATAAATAAAATTATACTTTGGCGTTCGTTGTAGCTCGACGATATACGAGTTCGATTTAAGAATTTGGTACGGTACATTACTTTTTAAGTATTAAGCTCGCGTTTGGTATATGGTATCCAGGTGGTGGGTCACTAGCTGGCTGCTGGTACCTGGCGGCCGTTAGTATCGCACATGCTTGCGCAAGTCAGTGTTGCAAACGGTTTTCCTGCTCTGCACGAAATTACTTGTGGGTTAACTGCCGTGAAATATGTAGTACTTACGTAATATTGCCAGGATACTAATTCCAGATTGTGCCGAGTATGGCTTCTTACGATACAAAACTTTTTCGTATTTCTTCTGTAAAGTATAGGGTCGAAGGATGGTGAGCTTTTTTTTTGTTTCTTTTTTTTTCATGATTTCGTACTTCGTTTTTCGCACGTTGGAGTAAACCGCTATTCGGCCAATCAGATAAGACGTTGCAACTCGTTTAAAGTTTTTAAAGTTTTTCTTTATCTTTCAATCGCATTAAGCAAGCCTAGATTGACCTTATGACGCGTGGCTTTCTGGAGTGTTGGTCCCGTGATACAAATCGCCGTTATTCTTCTCGGAGTTGCTGTTAAACGGGGAAAAGGATTTACTTGAGAAATACGTCATTACTTTTAATATCTCTTATTCTTATCACTTTGTTCATCTAACTCTTGAGATTCTTATAAAGTACGAATTTTATTAACTGACGTTTTCATTGGGGTTTTTTTTTGAATACTTGTTTTATTGCTAGTATCGTGAAGCATGTTTATAACTTTTTTTTTGCACGAATAGTTTGTCCGCTATTATTTAATGACTGAAGTTTTTTCGTTTGGAAAATAAACGAGTCTTTCCTACTGATAAATCTTTTTCTCGTTTGTCCTTAATGAGGTTTCCTATTGAAAACTTTAAAACCCATTCATCGTCACTCTTATTGATACTTGTTCCCTTTCTCAACAAGGCTATTCGTTGTGTTCGAACTTTTCCTTACTATTTCAATGGGACACTGAATTTCTGTAAGGATACTGTTAGAGAATGGAGAGACGCTTGACAGTTAAAGAGGAATTTCCTGAAATTTTTAAGATGGATCAAGAAAGATACCATTTTCTCATTTAGGTTAAAATTTGTTAAGGCTTTATATGTACGTTTCATGTATATGGGTTCTAGGTCTATCAAAGTAATAACTGAAGTTGAACTGTGTAGAACTTAGCTTATTGTGCCCGTAAACTCTTTACGGAGTTTTGTCGCTTCGTTTTGAATATCAATGAATTTTCGTGCAATTTGCACAGAAGTAGATACCACGAGATTCCGAGTAAGTGAGAAAAAGATGTCAACCGTGAGAAAAACGTAGACAATTCGGTTTTGGTTCGGTTCGGAGTGCTTTTACTGGTCATCGCGTATCCAGCGTATTCTGAGTGGAGAATCTTGTAGCCGTAAATAGGCGAGTGATCCGAATAATAGGGTATATGGTTACCGGGGTTTTTGTCTATTATCGATTTCTTATCAAATATCCTATCAGACACCAATATACCTGACATCTAGTATAGTAACAGACGATTATTTTTACATTTTAAATAATCACCAAGTACAAATTATTTTTCCCAATCTTGCGGATGCAGTGAAAATTTTGACAAATTCTAAATTTTTTATTAAAAAAAAAATGTCTATTTGCTACTTTTTTTTTGTAATTATCGAAGAAATATGTACTCTTGTTTCTTCTGTACAGTCCGTTAGAAGCACGTGCTTCGTATGTACAGCCATTGCTGTATTCCCACGTCAGTGTCATGTTCGAGTGACTCTTTTATATTGTGAGTCACAAGGAGCTGACCCTTCAAGGTAGAATTGATATATCCTGTTCGTATAAACACTTTCGTGAATTCTCGCGCTTGTGAATGTCAGCCATGTGTGTTGAAATTGTACTGCCCGGTCATAATACGTATAGCAAATTCTGTATTCAGTGATACAACAGCGTATGCTGCGCGTGGACGCACGGATGCAGCTGCAATAAACAGTTATGTATAATGCAACCTGAAATTCCATTAGATCTGTACATACGGTTATTTGACGTCTGTCTGATTCACACCTCGAGCAATGTTAGTATCGTCACTTATGATCGCCTATGTAATCATTAATCAATATATTATCATCAGTGCATGAACCTCTGGCCCATTATGTAGATCGTTGAATTGACAGTCGAAGTTCTATCAGTATTGAGCAAAAGCTAATGGAACCTTTTTGCGATCGATTTTGGGACAAATGATGGCATTCAGGCAGTATCCGTAACGTTATCATAAAGAGTGAGTATTAGGGAAAGGAGTTATGGCGCATGGAGTATACGGTGTATGTTTCGACACCACCTGTATATGTATTGACACATTTATTTCGGCAGGTCATGTATTATTTATTCATGCATCCCATTTCACCGCTTCACGATAAATGTGTTACGCCTCTGTTGTTGAGCTCTTTGTTGTACAGGGCAAAAATATTCGAATACGGTCGAAGCTTTTTAAATTATTTTTTTTTTTTTTTTTAAACGGAATAGATTCAATCGTGCGCACTCTGAAGATAATTTGGAGCTTTCCAATTTAATAATGATATAGTGCTATAGAAAGGCGCACGAAAATTGCAAATATGAGAATCGAGGGGTTCCAGTAGGCAATGATACCGTTGGGGTTATAGAAGGCAAATTTTTGTAGAACGTTAATTTTTTATTCCCTATCTTAATTCGGTGGATCACGTATTTTTATCTGGTACAGGTTGCTCACTGCTTATGTTGTATTTTGTTCTTTTACACTGAACTAGTTCAGTATAATATCAAGCTTGTTATTAGTTGCAACTGATTGGTGGACAGATATGGAAAAGTTCGATTCGAAATTCTCTATCTGACACGTGGAATCACGTTTGTTACAGTAACATCCAGGAATAGGCAAAGTTTGATTTTACGCGACGATTCGGGTTCTCGAATTCCTCGTTCTACGTATAGTCCGTCCATGAGTAAAATAGCTTTTGGAGGTGCCATCTTCCTGTGGTTCACGACGTGTAAGAGTCCCCTGGATGTGAGCTTTAACTCGTGGAATAACTGTAGAGAGAGATTGTAAGTTTTGCTGAGATTTTCAAAGTTTTACATTGACAAGTTTTCCAAGCGTCCACCTCAATTTTTCGTAGAGCCCGTTATCAGATCTGAAGAAGTCTTTCTTGGAGGAAACTGGATAAATAAGTTAAAAAAACAAAATTTGCTCAAATTTCTTATTTAGAGACAGTACAGCCATTTGGATGGAATATATTGAGTATTGTGAGCAAGTTATTTTTTAAAATTGCCACGATATCAATTAGAAATATTTGCGTGTAATATAACGCGAGCTAAATTATTTTTGTTTTAATAGGCCGGATACCCATCTCTACGAAATCGTCCAATCGTCTGAACTATTAACGTAAAATGGATTAGCCGTGATAGATTTATTAAAATTAAGTGGAGTAGATCCGCCGTGATATCGGATAAGAATTTATGCGATCACCAATTTCGACTAACGATGTCGTTCTTCGATTAAAGTACGCAGCTCGTCTGTTAATACAAAAATTCGTCGACATTTTCTTTCTGCAAATTGTTACTTTAGACATGTACCTACGCTTTACACTTAATCAAGCCTAACCTGACATTACAGTTAAAGTGCTGGGAGTCGTTCATAGTAAAATTCATTTAAATACTCTAATTAACTTTTAGCTGTCCGAACGCTAGTTTTAAAACGGATCTCTACGTTCTCTTTTTTTTTCGTTGCAAAAACTGAAAAAAAAGGAGACGAATAAAAATAATCCCTTGGCTAGGTGGCAAAATTGTTCTGGTACTCTGGATTAAAGATATTTTTTAATTATCAACATTTTAATTGCACATTTTAACGTTAGATCTTTTATTTATGTGCTGACGTTCATAATTACAACGAGCGTATATATAATCTGATAATAGTATTTGTTAGGCAATATATATATATATATATATTAGGCTATTAGGAAAAATATAACATTGGCTTTTTACTAAGTGGAAAGCGTTAGCTTTCGGAATTACTCTCATCCAATTACTGTCAGTCGTTGCTGGATGAAAGGTACTTGTTACTCATCCCAATTAATTATAACTAATGTCCATCGGTCTTAAAGCAATTTCTCAAGTGATATCCTCACGATTTCACCAATTGTGCTCCTTATCACTTCTAGTAATGGAATAGATATTTTAATCCAAATACCATCAGATAAATAGGAAATGAAAATTGAACCCAATCATCTTAATTAAGTACAATCTTTGTGATGTAGACATATACGTGCGTATGACAAATAATGCAGCCATGCATTTGGACATATGAAAAAATTCACATGAAACTTATCAAAGGAAGCTTTGTATCAACCGTTATTTCCACTTCACGTAATTTCGATACGTACGAAGTACCATAAATATAGGTGACTGGAGACCAAATTCCAATTTTGACAGACGCGGAGGCTTTGAGTTGCACGATATCCGCTTACGAGACTATAGAAATATCGTAGGACCATTCGTACCATACGATTCTAGATCAGTTTAACTCAGGTGACTCTTTTGCGCTGTGACCCGTAAAAGGTTTGCCCCTCATATAATTGACGATGCCTGGCACCCGAGATCTATAATGGATTGCGAACATATTAGATGCACTATAGCTATAATAAACGATTTTAACTAAAAATACATATATATATTTTTTTTTATGTGCCAAGAATATAGCGAATTCATTTTATGTCTCTGGCTATGGATAGCATAACGATTGCAAAGTGCATCGAACTTTTCGGATGGATGTACAAGACAGAAGCTATGAGTTCGCTACAAATTTCTATGGAAACACGTCACGAAGGAGACCTGATTAAATTTATCCGAGCGAAGCTGGGATATTTGCAGCTTTCAAGTGCATCGGGTGAAGTTCCTTTGATTTCATAAAGCACCGTTCATTCGACATTTAAATAGCGCGCTTGTTCCTCTCTCTACGAAATTCAACCAAATCCGATTTATGCACGTGTCAAAGTTCTAAACTGTATACTAATATCACGTACTGAGTAATATTCATTACATAATGTGTAACAGCTGTTCACGTCTGTCATCACTTGTATTCCTCCTTTGGTCTCTGGTTACGTATGATTTCTCTAACGTGAATTGTTCCTCTCTCGTAATTCCCATCGGTATACGTATATATGCCAGTTTGCAAGAGTCGAAGTAAACTTGGATCAGCTGATGTATCAGCTAACTGTTCTGAGATAATTTATTTGTCGAATTATCCATAACACTAACGATTCGAGTATATAAGTCCCTTTTTTGTTCTTGATCCTTTACTATACATAATACATATATCTTACGAATGTTAATACTAACAATATATATTATACATATAGTATACATTATCTAGTATGTAAGGAGAAAGCGAGTAATTTGCACGTGACGTATGCGCATATATCACGAAATATACTAGACTGTCTTTGCTCATGAAACTTCAAGTGGTATCCAAGAGAAACAGTAATTTCTTGCATAATTTATTATAATTGCCTGACTATGACGACACTGCTCGTCTTACCTCAAAATATGGCAGGCGTGTCCTGCTTCTTGGATCTATACACGAAGAAAATTTAATGGAAGTTACGTCTGATTAAACAAATTACTATGAAGTATATGCCTATTGGGATACTTCTGTGCTTGCGGTATAGCAACGATTGTAAGGCCGCGTTTCCACATGCGAGAAAACTTCTGCGAGAAAGCTCTGACAGACTGGTGGGTAGCAACTAGCCCATGTAAACTATACTGCAAGCGCGATAGCGACAGTTTTTGAGCGCTCGCCATGAGTTCTTGCGGGCGCGTTAAGTTGCAAGTTTAAACACGTCTGTGCCGACTTGCGACACAAGTTGCGCGCAATAGGACTAGTTTCGAATATCTAGCGCTTGCAGTGACAGTTTTCGTTTGTTATTATCCGATAATTATATATTTCTTTTTCGCAATGAATAAAACAAAGGGACGAGAATGGTTTCGTGATGATGTAACAAAATTAATAGAGCTGCATGAACGCAACCCTTGCTTACATTTCAAAATCCACAGCAGTCATGCGAATCAAATTAAAATATCACTGAGCATCTTCTATTTGTAGTTCCGTGAATAAATTATGAAAACTGCCGTATTCAGATCGCTTAAATATCCACTATCGAACCCATACAGATTTTTTTTTCTTATTCTTATTGATCAATAATGTTATTATTACAGCTGCTACACGCTCACGTCTACGCGGCTTGATTTCATTCAAAAATTGAAATTCCGATGACTGTTGCGATACCTCGAACTATCCTGTGCCCGAGAATTATTTCTGGCAATATTGCAAGAATTTATATGCTAGTGTAAACGGTATTGCGAGTAACTTTTACAAGACTTCCTAGAGTTTTCTCGCCTGTGGAAATGCGGCCTAAGTTGAATTTTGTCTTGAATAGAACCTGTAGTTATTTTATGTAGATGGTGGCAATACCGTGGCTACATTTGACTGCACTATTTAACTAAGGGTTGACAGTCCTACGCAATGTCATGTACCGGACAAACTTTCATTAAAGCCCGTAACACGGTAGTTAAACGGACGCGCCTTGTCTACTCGTGTAAGCCTCACGTAGTCCCTTTCCGGGTACTGAGGATTTGAACGACTTCCTCCACCGCGGTCACTGGAGGTTCCTAGTCCTAAGCCAGCAAGATGTGGCAACAATTTCTCGAATTATGAAGTAGCTAGACTAATTTTGACAAATTAAATCGTATAAATTAAACCTGGAGCTACGCCGTAACTTGGATAACGAACCAACTTTATTTTAGATCTAAATATAACGTGTAACGAGCCATCGTTCTTGTCGAATCTTTATCGTCTAACAAGACCAGTTCGGAGCCATAAAGCTAGTCCAAGTACAGATTCTCATGAAACTATGTAGAATACTGTAGTACAAACATTACTATACTGTACGTATCTGCTATTAAATCTATGGCTTCTGTGGAGGTTTACTGTACTTGTATCGTAATGGTTCCGGTATATTATATACAGTATTAGGTTGGAGATAAGTGATTGATATTAAAAAAAAGATATTATATCCCTAAAGCGATTTGTTGCGTGTAACTCGTACTTTCGATCCTATATTCTATTAATATTAAATGCAATAAATTTCAGGTATAATTTGTGCCGTAAGTTTAGCACGATGTACCTGTTATGCAATGCAAAAGATCCATTGCTATACTAATGGTACTAACTTGTGTTTGTACGATATTCGTTTCCTTGTAATTTCTGTGTATTTCAGTATTATTTACGAGCCCCAATTTGACGAGTGTTTGTAAACTTTTTTTTTTCATTTAAACAGCAGGGGGTAGGTTTATCTGATTAAAAAAACATTCTTCATTCCGTCCACGCAGGAATTTACTCTGTCAAATTGAAAAGCATTTCACCCTTAGGAAATTAGGTAAATTTAATAGAAGAAAAGGATACGTCGTCCTTCGTGCTATGACGCCTCCCGTGGTTAACGGTCGATAATCGATGGGCTTCCCTGGGTCGTATCGCGCGATGATTAAACTACATAATGATAATGGTCATCTGATTCGTGATTGGCTGCTCAATTCGGTATAGGTTCCCGCTGAGACTTAAATTAGTTGACTGCTTGTGCGTGGGTGCTTATACGGCAATATATCCTGAACGAGCTAGGTTTGTAAATGTTAACTGACAATGTTTAATTTCGAAGTCTATGTCTATGCCTACACGTTGCGTGTGGGATAAAAGTGGAAAAGGAAAGTTTCTAATCAAACCTGTGAAGATCTATTGCGTATACTTACTACCAGAATTGTGCAATTATTACTTAGCCGGGCGTACACATTGGCTTTATATCCAGTACGTGAAAATATTATAAGAGTTTTATATTGTTTCTTTCGCTTTGAAGCATCACTGTATGAGGTTGACGGGTATTTAGAAGATTAGAATTTGTAATATCTGGTGCACGTGATACGAATTTTGTAATGAAAAATTCTACTGAGCCATATTGTTATTGTTTTAGTTGGTTTTATATACAAGTATACATTATAAGGGTCAAACTATTTTTTCCCCTATTTTTCATAATTGGGCGCACAAATGTACGTGAGGGTATTAATATATTTCTAGGAATTGCTCAAATTGTACACAGTATTGATTTGGGTACGATATGTCTATGGCAATGAAAAAAACTTTTCCGTTATTATTGTTACGATGGATTGAACAGATTTAAAAGCGTGCCACGTGTCCAGAACTTTTACTGAATTAAATACTTTCGGCATGTCTCTCCCGTCAGTTTTGTCATAGAAGAAAAAGTCCATGAATTATCGTTGGATGAGAAAAGTTTTTTTTAATCGTTTCTTTTCTCGCAGTAATGGCGCTATTATTTATGTCAGTTTTGGTATGCGGAATAACAAAGATTTCTTTGACATGGAACATTGGATTGTATGGAATCTTATTATTTCCCTGTGCGATGTTATTTCCATTGGATCAGTGCCAACGGGAATATTAAAAGTAATAGATTCTGTATCGTTCACAACGTAGGTACGTACAGTGTGTAGCCATGGAAAAAATGATATTTGAATTAATTTATTATAAATTAATAAAATTATGGCACAGGTGGCATTTATTGTCTTTGTAATTTCTCTTATGTCTTACGTGAGGTTATTCTTTCATTTAAATACCTCTGGTTAATTGCGAGTATTGTGATAATGTTATATAAGGTGGGACAAAGATTTTCCTTATCTTTTTGAATATTACCAATGGGATGACTGACGTTCGTACTTTCACGTGGTTCAATAGATCCATTCGCATGGGAACAATGGTGGCTACCCGAGGGAAAGAGTAAAAGTGGAAAAACGAGAAATGTATGACTGTAGAAATGTCATAGGTCAGATTTAATTTTGGGTTGGGTTTGATAGTTTTCGTCTTTTTATATTTTCGCTGCGCGTAGATCAAATTAAACGGGACATTCTTGAACTGTGTTGATGGCTGCCACATGGGTTGTTCTGCGTTATGACTATGTCGATACAACGATACAGATATGTATATTGTTTTGGAATTTTTGGCGTTTTTCTAGCCACGCATAATTAGATTGAAACAAATTTGAAGTTACTGTTTATGTTAGTTTGGATTGTGTTGGAGATAAAATTGTTGCAAGAAAAATTTATATCTTATTATTTGTCAAGTATTAAATAGGTTGGAGAGAAATTGTTCTTGTCATTATTGAGTCTTCTTATTTGTCTTAATGGTGATGGTATATGTATATAGCATGTAAAGTGTGTCAAAAATCAATGGTGTAGTATAAATATATAGACATATAGGGATACATTTGATAACGCAGTATTTGTTATCAATAAAGGTATGGCGAAATCTATGGTATGTTAGTTCTGAATTTGAATTTGTGATACACTGAGATTTTTATCATACATATGTGCCAAAATAGTGCACATGCTATAATATAGCTATAGTGTGCTATGGCGTATTAACAGCGCATGCATATTTGTATGTATATACTATGTACTCCAGATTTATTCAAATCCATGCCGAATGAAGATACCATTGGGGTATCGGGATGATACTAGATTTTTACGAATTCTTGATACGGTTATAGCGTTGGGAATTTTCTGTAGGACTTATCAGAATTCCCAAATAGTAAGAAATACGTTGAAAGTGAACTTTTTGTGAAAATATTTCTTTATTGAAAAATCCTCTCCCGAAAAGAGCTTTAAATATAGAAGTTTTTTAATCAAATAAATTGCCACAGGTTTAATTGGGCGTTAGAAAAAAAAAATCTCCTGCCAAGTAAAAAGAAATTTTGTTTATATCAATTTGGCTAAACGTCGTTATGTATAAAGTAACTCGATTACAAGTACGCTTTGCTACGTGTAACTGCATCTCTCACGATTTGGGCAATATTTTTCGGTAAACCGTAACACCGTCGCGGATAACCATTTTTATCGATATTTTTCTCACATTTTTCATACTTTCGCGAAAGCAGCAACCAAACGATTCGCATATGTATATTACTGGCAATCTTTCTCGACAAGTCGCCACCTATTACAGTTACTGTTTCTGATATTTCTCACTCTTCATTGAAATGGATAAAATCATCAGAATGACTTAAGCACACAGAGTCATTATACAATGTGCCAATTTTGCCACAGCACTATAGTGCATTTTTCTTCTTAATATCTTAGGAAGAATAATATGTATTTTTTATAGAACATAGAAAAATTAATGAAAAGTCACAAAATACCAAAAACAGTTCCGTATCTGAAGTATTACACTTCACCTACAGTACTATAAATATCATGTATCATTTTTGCCAAGCGAGTGTACGTGTCAAAATTTTTGCAGTCGTGGAATAAGTGAGGTTGAGTGTCGACGGTTTCTTTACGGCGGCCTCAGGCCTCCCCCAGTCGTCGGATCACCAATCGATTTATCCGCTGCTAAGTAAGAGACAGGACACCTCGAAGAAATAACGTAATACTGTGAGACATACTTGAATCAATTTCATTTGGCAGAATTGAATTATCCGAATGAGACGAGAGACGCTCGAACGTAATTGTCCTAGGGCGACAGTTTCTCCTGTCTCTTTCAATATACTTGTATAACACGTATGAGGATCCTTTGGATGCAGTGAATAAATGAATCTTCCCAAGTGCTTGACTCGCTCGAGCATTTTCACCAGGACGCGTACATCTTTAAATTCGTGTCTCGTTGAGAAATTCTCTCTCTTATTGTTTTATGCAAATTCGTCCCTTCTTTTGACTCTCAGTCTAATCAGATTTTAGCAGGGAAATATACTTGAAATTGATGCTCGAAATAAAAGTGTGCTCGACTATACATTATTTGTATTGTGCATTAAAATTATATTGCAGACAATGGGATAGTCCTGTATAACATATTTATAATATTAATATATAATTATAGAAAAAGTGTAAAATTGAAAATTCAACGAAATCGTCAAAATTTATTTAATTTCGGAATAGCTGTTACGATTTTGAAATATTTTTATAAGTTTTAATCTGTATGCCGGTGACGTTAGATAAAAAAAAATTTTCATTCCGAACAACGTACCTCTCTGCTGATATCTCACGAACATGATCTGTATGCTCCTGGCCCTCGTGTATTGTGAGCATCCCAAGGGATTTTCACTTGTGTTACGCGACGGGTTCCTTGATGTATTTCGGAAAGTTGTTTTACGCGGATGTAGCGAAGCGTCGATCTTAAGGGAGATAAAACATGCAAGAAGTTCTCGTTTCGCACGTGTACATTCGTAGAACTGCAGAATGTCCTGCATTCTGTCGGGGATTCTTTGCAGCTTTCGTAACAGCCATTACGGTACAGTCCCCTCCATGTGCTGTTACAAAAACAAGGCAACAAGAAATAAATTGTATTGTTGTTCCCCTATTGAAGTTTCTACATGTCGCGTCTGTAGGAAATTGGTCATTCGGTTAGCAGTTTTGTTTTTGTTTCATTTTGCTGAAGTACACTGAGAACGAGGTCAAGGGTCAAAAGTAAAAATTTTATTTATTATTATAGAGGTGACAGTCACAAATTTCAATAAGGGTTCCTTTAGGGTCAAGTATACACATAGAGCTGATGTGACGTGAAAGTGTAAAATTATATCTGAAATGAAATTGTATTGTAAAATGTTACAATAAGCATTGAACTTTATTCGATGTACAACAAAGCCGTGCGTTTTAAATTGCATTCAATTTAAGCTCAACGCAATGTAGGTTATAATGTAATAAATAGCCTGTTATTAAGTTTCGTGCTGGGAAAATTCAAAAACCTTTCGAGTCAAGCAGGGAATTTCGATAATGATAGAACGAAGCCTCAGACGCCTATTAAGAATTTATCATTGCTCGCGAGGTTTATTTATTCGCGAATTTTTTTCGAGGAATTACATTAGGGGACTCTTGATATCTGTGAATCTCTCCTACGAAGTAGAGTGTACTTTGTACCATCAGGGTATTGCAGTAAATCAATTTAAATGCCTATAAAAAAACGTGGCAACTCAACATATTTTATACTCAGCTCTTACTTCCATTGCTCTTCGCTTCGCATATGAACATTCACACTTTCTTATTTGCCAGTATTACAGTCCAACAAGCTGTTACACAGTTTTCGTTTTACCGAACTGGACTGGAGACAAATATACTCGATAGCGATTAATTTATAAATACCATTTTACTGATATCAGCCGGTATACCAGTTATCAATATATTGATATATTATAAGTATGTCCTAAATTATATAATAACTGATATAAATATTTAATCGCTATTCAATCCGAGGAATTTGAAGATCGTACAGTAGAAATATGCATAACGTAGTCGGTATCATCTTCTTGAACGGTTACAAAAGTTACGTTGTTACATTCCACGAGGCTAGTTAGAAGTTTACTGCGTTCACAAAGTCAGATGAAACTTCTCTCTTACTTACTTACGATATAGTTACACATCTTGCTGCGCTTTAAGCGTCTATCATTCGGGCGAATTTTCCGCATTGGTTAAGCGCCCGTTATTGTTCTGGCAAACGTGGTAAATCAACATCGATATAAGCAACAATAATAAGTTCAGGCTGTGGCTGAAAACAGAACTGTTGATCGATGTAAATAATTTTCCGAAAGCTTGATGAAACAAAATCTATTAAAAAATTCGTATGAACTTTCGTTTTTCTGGCTTTCCAGCACTTTCTTAGCTTCTTACGTCACGAGAATATCGCTGATCGCGAAATATGATCTTTTCGTGAGAACCATATTCAGGATCAGATTCACAGTTGATAAGTAGCCAAAATCCCAAAGAGGGTTAAGACAAATTGATACTTTTAGTAAATCAGAAGCTTATGTGCTTTATGATGATTATACGAATATAATGATTGTGGAAAAAAAATCTTGACAATATTCCTGAAAAATGACAGTACACAAAGTGGGGTACGTATTTCACGTAAATCGGCAGCTATGACTCGAAATGTCAGAGCAAGGAAACTTTATTAAAAAAAAGTTTAGAATAGAAATATCCTACGGTCATTTTTAAGCTTCCAACATATTCCGAGCATCCCTTTTACAGTTGTACTCGAATTTTCTTTTTCTGGAAACTATATAACAATGAAAAGTTCTTTTTCTCAAAATTGCCAATCGGCCGTCCAATTCAAACAGATTCTCGAACTTTCCCATTATGGTACTTTATTTTCCTCTCCTCTCCCCACGTGGAACATTTTAATCTTCACGATAATAAGGTCCAGTCATTCTGTTCAGCGTCCTTTACTCGTGTGCTGCGTTATAGCGAATTAGACTCGCAGCCAGCTCTCCAATTAAGGTAATCGGTGGTCGTGGTTAACGCACGTGTATTGGTTCAATCGTCCACCTGTGCTCTGCAAGAGCGATGCAGTTATACATATATATACATGTACAACTGAACATTTTCGTTTGAGTTTGCAAGTCAAATGGCCGAACGCGGATCGAAATTTGCCGATGAAAAGTGGCTTGGTACTATGAAGTCAAGTTAACTGTCGAACCGGGACGACCGAACTGCAGTCCTGTGCGAATTTGTGCAACCTTGCGCCATCGTAATGCTGGGAAACAGTTAGTTTCGTTAGGTTAATGAGCTCCCATTGGTTTGCTTTAAACGAGACTATTGTCGCCCTTTGAATGTATGTTAGAGAATTGCGAATTTGAAAGCGAAGCGTTTAGAAAGTTACGTAACATTCGGGGGTGTGCGTGAACGCATGGAGATATTGATTTTCACGAGTGAAGATGTTTCCGAAGAGAGCATCTAGATTTTCGGTGAGTAGCTGTATTTTTCGAGTGGAGTAAGAGGCCTCCTCGCGCTATCAATTCACCAAGTGGTTTTCGAGGCACGTTGGAAACAGTCCAAGATGTGTTGAACTTTTTTACCCTATTTTTTATGCTCCTCGAAATTTCTCGCGGAAAACATTGCGATTGCAAAATTTGACTGGATCCAAATTCTCAGTAATTAATCTCCAGTCATTAACGACGATGTATCAGTTGGAAGAAGTATAAGACTGGTAGGAAAAAATTTTTATGTTTAAATGTGGGGTTGATAAGAGAACCGAAAAGTGCTTCGCAGTTATCAACCAATATCTATTGATTATCCATTCCTTGGTTTTTTGTAGGCGTATCTGGTACTTTAACACTGGGTGTTCACTTGTAGATACATCCCTTGTAAACGTTGTATAAATAAGCTTGTATGGGATCAGGATAAGAAAGGTCACTTAGACGGCAGTCACCTTCATAGACCGTTCTAACGTGTTGAAAGAATAAACCCGTACGCGATAACTCCGAGACGCTGAGATAGATCGTTGACGTTATAGTTTACGAAATTTTATCCCGAACGAACTATGAGTTTCGATTACCTGGAAACGGCGAGTTTTAAGCATTTCATTACAAGCGTGATTATAAAGTATTTAAAGTAACGAAGGCATGAACGAGCGCTTTAAAAATGTACATATTTACGAAAGGTACACGGCTTGATAAATGACCAGGACGTTAAGCCCAGCTGTGACGAGGAAATAAAACATAAATTGCACTAATTCGTCTTGTGTTTAGTCGGGACTATCGATTACGTAGGCGCAGCCAATGCAATTGACAGTTCGCAATTACGATGAAGTTAATGCCAGCAATCTGTCATTATCTTCTGTCCACTGACGTTGTCACGAATATATTTTTCTATTTAAAGATTCTATGGATTGCGGTAAGGAACGTCAGCGTGTCATAGAAAAGTCAAGAATAAAAGAATGACATATCTGTAGAAAGGAATCTGTATGGAGCAGTATTATACATATGTGCTATCTGTTTAATCAGCGTAATAAAAGTCTTGAACAGTATATCTATAGTACCTATGCATTTTCAAGGTTAAACTCACAAGTTTGGCATGAATAATAATTGCTGGTTCTATCCACTAAGGTTGCCCTATGGGCTCTTGTCAAATTCATGCAAACTTGTTGAAATTACTAAGTTCTAACCCCGTCATTATTTATTGTTTAGTAATTCATTACGCGCTCCTATATCGATTCTGAGCTTTTATCCGAAAGTTCGCCGTACGGTAACTCGAGCTATATGTATATGCTTCTGTTTTTTTTTTTTGTTAAGGTGATGACCTCGGTAACCTTGGGATCATGTAGTCAGTTATCATCAAAGCAGCTGGCTGCCTCGACCATCACCGCACCATCGGCTCAAATGAGGCTTTAAATTGCTAGATCGCACGGAATTATTGGTGAGTCAATAAAAGTACTAATTATTTGCGTTGGAAGATAATATTAAGGGATTCGAAGATCTCTTAATTGTCGAGATACATATATATATATATATATATATATATTACAACGGGGTGCCCGGCTCGCCTCCGTCATAATTAATTTATCCACAGGATCGCCAGGGAGTGCTAGAGGGCTACGAATTTCCGAAAAATTAGGAGTTCTGATTGGGAATCGAACCCGATACCTTCGGACTGCCAAGTCGGGCACTTACCACTGTGCTGAAAAGTCCTATTTATTTATTTTTCGGTCATTCCTAGGTGGAAATCCCCTCCAGCTCTGTAATGCCACGTTACAATATACATATCTATCCATGTATATATCTGTGCTGCCTTAAATGTGCCTTAAAAGCTTGAACGCGCGAATGACGATAATGCGAATAGCCATGTCGATAATGAGAGGAGGAATAGGTCAATATGGAGAAAGATGTTAATGGGCAAGTTCCTTACTGAAATAAGTAAAGCACAAACTTTGAGTATTATGCATTATTCATACGCCTTGGGCTTGTTGTTACCTTTCGTTTCGAAATATTCATTCACTGAGGCGAAAGCCACTCGTTTCCGTAGAATGAAACTGTTTACGACTTTATCGTTCCTGTCATTGATACTCTTCTGCAGTTTCATGACGAGAGAATTGGCCCATTTCCGCAAGCTCCATATAGGTATCCACCCATTCACTTGAGCTTTTATGGTATTGCACACCGGACGCATGTCACTCTGAAAAATCAGTGTTACCATATTCATTTTTATTGACCCTTTGGGATACCGTAGCATGGCGAATAGTTTCAGTCTTTTTTTTCTTGTGAACAATTAACTGACTTTCCTAGTAGAAATTCTATTTAAAATATCGAGGATCCGTCTAGGTACCAGCCAGGTCTGTATTGGTCGGCTGGGGACCTAACTAGGTTAGGGCTCTGTGCTTACGATAATAAATTTTTAGTAGGGTCGTAGCGCGAGTCTTCGAGTTTTTCTTGGTCTTATCTTATACTTTTACCTTCGTGTTTTGTTCATTCCTTTTCTTTCGCGATAACTATTTTTAAGAACTATGCTGAAAGCCGCAGCAGATCTGGTCTAATCTTTGTAATAAAGATCCTACTATAACTAAATATCAACACGTCTATACGGTGCCTCGCGAAATGCACATGTCGCTTATGAAAATCAATGTGTCGAAAATTCTTAATAATTTACCAGCTCCTTCGATTGTCACGACCCGCTCGAGTATTACGGTTTTCTATACTGAGCGTAAAAAAAATCGAAAAGACGTCGACGTTATTATTATTTTTTTTTTCTATTTTGTGGTCGCCATTCATTTGTCAAGAACTTAGCTAACGATTATTATTCGTATAGGTATCATTGCCTATAACACTCAATATGATTTTCTCGTAAATACTGACGTTTCACTGTTCAATAGTAATTGATAAAAAAAAAAAGCTTTAAAGAAGCTCCGTGAGTTTACGTAATAGCTCGTGGTATAAAACAAAACTCAGAACGAACTTTTCCCGCTGCATCGAAATTCAGGAAAGTACGTATCTTCCTCGTTACTCCTAGACTTTTCCAATATCCAAAGCCATTTGAGTTTGCCTACGCTTTGTCCGTAGCTTGTTGAGAATTTACACGGAAGTTCATAAATTCGAATGACCCTTGCCTTTGCTAATCTCGTAAAGATACCCCCCCCCCCCCCCCATATAAGTACTGTCGAGCTTTCACGGGACGCACTGAAAGGGACATCCGTATGCTGAATTACTATGGAACACTGCGAATACCGAACGTGAACTAGATTCTAGTGTGCATACCTAGTGTGTTTACTATGGAGGTAACTGTTTCGTTCAACTATTCAGTATTTACCGCAGCAGTATTTGCTATTTACTATTTAGGAACCTAATCTAACTTAGAAAGGCTTTAATCCTCAGTGTATCACAATGTTTTTTATTCTTGCCTAACCTAGTGTATTATTCGAATATAAAAAATTCAGTATTGCAAACTCACACGGGTATCCCGTGTCTATATCTATGATATATATATATATATATATATATAAAATACATTGACTACAGACAAACCTGAAAACTCGTGCTGTACGGAGAAAAGGGATTTGCGGCCGAATACACCCTGCCGGGTGATGCTTACTTTATATCTATCTTTCTCTCTTTCACTTTTACATTCGACAGTGAGATAGCTACAGAAGCACTATTTTTTAGCACTTGCATTCTTCACAGCAATTCCCTAGTCACTGCACTCGTACTGACTGAGACGGAGAGCGTATAATTTTTTGGCACTCTTTTCGTGCTCTTGCATTCACCTTTCGTCATTTCCTACCGGGACTGTATGACGTTACATATGTATGTACATACCGTGTAAAGCTAGTGCAAGCGTGACTATACGTGGGGACCATAGTCGTAGAGCCAGAAATTTGTCGAGCAATTTTTCTTTCTCTACATTTATATTTCGTGGCTACCCTTGCACGGGATACTCACTGGGATAGAGAGCATAAAATTTTCTGGCACACTCTTCATACAGTTTCATTTAAATTGTACATTCACTGAGCCGTGCAAGCCTGACACAGAGCGTGCAATGTCTTTCCAATTGTACTGTACTCTAGACCAGACTCTAGTCTCTTTGAATTGTCTCTTCCTAATATTTATGGACTGGAATTTTTAACACCGTCCCCTCTTTTAGACACTTTTCATATGCTTTTGGGTTCACATGTATATTTATGTGGTTTACGTGGGTACGCGAATAGTATTATGTATATTGTCTGTTTCGTGGATGCCGCTGGGGCCGTTTTATCGAGTCGCTGCGCATTTGTCGACGGTTCAAAGGATAATTTGTACTAAATGGCTACAGGTGTACAAGATCGGGTTATCGTTCGGCTACGATAGGCAAAATTTTCCGATCCAATTCGGTTATCTCGAGCTGGTTGAAGCGTCAGTGAAAAATTCAAAATCTCGACAGACATCTAGACGGAGAATCGAGCCCTTGGGCGTCGTAGGGTCACGGTTTATTCGCCTGAACTTTCACAGCGAACGAAATCGAAGGAACGGAGTCATATAGATGTGGCACTGGCGCTTTTAGGGAGTCGTTTTATCGCATGTCCGATTTCGTGGAAATTGCTGATCTCGTACTACCTTTTAAAGAGTTTTCGTACTGTCCGAAAAATAACAATTTAACGATCACTCACGATAAACAATTTACACGCTGAGAAACGTACTTTATCGCTGAGCAAATTTTTAGCCTGTCTTCCAAAAATCAGGCTTCCGTGAGAAACTGCTTTGTTGCTTTTTCGAGTGGTTATTTTTTTTTAAACTCTATAGCTACATTGACATGACGGGATATCCACTTGCACCTACTATTACAAGTCGTCTTTGCAATCGGTAACTTAAACCTTTTTGATTTCGTGTTCCTTCGTCTTTTACGTGGCAAAAGAATTTAAAAAAAAATGGGCCACGACTCTAGGCGACGAACCAAGTTATTTTTTTAATTAAATTGATTCTCGTGATACGTATATCCAACGGCTCGATATTCACGCGTGCAATTTAAATTTCAAAAGTGAATCACCTGATAACGTTAAAACCATCAGGAACGCTTTACATTTTTTTTTTATCAAAGTCTAATTTTGAATTTTTTTTTCGTAATTTCTCGACGGGATTAACATATGTTAGTACTTTTTGACATATCGTGGATGGTGTGCGTATTACGTAATTGCTCGATAGTTCGCCTAAAAAAAGTTTCCATGTACTCACATAGAAAACTTAATCTTTCGGATGGCAAAGCCAACCAAAGTTAATAATCCCAGTCCTTAGGGATTTACAGCCTTTATTTTTCGCGAACAAGAGAATCCCATCTTCCTCAAGCGTATTTCATTAATGCACGTTGAAATTACTGCCAATCCAAAGTTATCTAGAAAATTTTTACATGAAATTCTAGCTCTTGGCGTTCTTCAGTGCAATTCAATAGCTTCGTTCCTCTGTACGTTCAAAACCCTAGATCGTGTGTAAACTTTATATACAAGATCTAGTACATTGTGGTTCGTGAATTGTTGCCAAGCTTATTCCATAGTATATACACAGTGACATATAGTGAACCTAGAAACTACGTTCTTGCATCGTGCTGGTACATATATATATATATATATGTATACTCACCCAACTAATCTGTCACTGGATGCCACGGTCAATCGCAATACGTTTCAACGGCGAACGAAAGTTCCTCGCCGTGCGCGATAATCATTTTGTAATTTGACCAAGTTGAAATTACGAAATTATTGAGGAATTTCAATGAGTCGCCCAGAAGTGCACGAGCGTTAAAATACGTATAAGAGTCAAAGGAGCACGATTCGAAAATTTCCAGCAACAAATTGTACCGTGAACTCATGCATAACGTAATACAGCGTATACAGTCCCTGCACACTCATATCGTTCCTACTAATAATAAAATATTTTCAAAGACTTCGCACTCAGTAATATCGCGAAAAATTACTGAGAATAATTAATTATTTCCAGTGTACAATTTATCTGAATTGACACAGTAAAAATATTATCTATCGTAAACTCGTTGAAACTAACAATTTTTCAGTCGAATTTTTACCATTATAGATGTCAATTTGTACATTACGGGTCTTATCAGTGAGATATCAATGGCTGGTAGGATCTTAATTAATTAAATTGGCATGGAAGCGACGGGCCAAATGGATTCGTAATTTCCTATAATTTACCGTTTTAAAACCCCCCCAGTAAATTGATAGAGCAAGGCATTTCTAACGTCTACCATGTCTACTTATATAATATACCCGGTGAGCCACTAGTAAGGTTACAATGAAATCACACAGGCAATGTCAGGTTATTCGCTTGATTGTGGTAAATAACAAAACGACCAACTATAGAATCGCGTCATTCGTCTCTGGCGAAGTTACGATAGTCATTCTCATTGTTTGATGTTAATGGCATCTCTGCGGTTCCTGACCCCACTTCCCATTGGTATCTGGCGCCCCTTTATTCAGCAAATAATTGAACACGCCGTTTTATGGGGTTGAAGATAGGTAACGAAATGCATAGTACATTATTCTTGTCTCTTTTGTGTCTTCTTCTATCTCGACTTTTTATTGTAGACTTTGACACGCGCTACACTAATTTCCTTCTTACGTCATTGACACAATACCTTTTCATCGAGCCTGACACTCGTATACATAATACGGTACGTAAAGGTCAATCCTTTACCGATAGTCATTCCCTCTCTCTCTCTGTTGCTCACTTCAGGCTGCTAGCCCCCCCAAGTACATTAAGGACTCGTTTAAATTATAGGGCACCGTGATTGACTTTACGCTGTTAATAACCAGAGTATAACGAACTCCGATGTACTACGTAGGTCGTTGTACGTCTACAGTAGTATTTTACATGTTTCACTGAACTTTACGTTCGATCGTAGTCGCCATTAAGGACTGGCTGAATATTCTTGTTGAATAATCAATAAAATTCGATTCCATAAATTTCTTTAGCGAGACTCCTTGTAAATCGTTACTGTGGTTCAATTTCAATGGAAATCAATTGGCTTTATCATAGAGACTCCAATTATTCTGATCTTTCTTCAAAGCGGCGGCGCATACCTTTGTCCTAAGTTTGCCCTGATTCCATTCACCAGATTCTACGGGTCTGTATCAGCTACTTCATCGAAGCACGCGCTGAATATCCACGGATTAATATCCACGCGAACTTTATGCGGCTCTGCTTCAACTTATTTTTGTGAAATTTATGTCGCGTACTTGGGAAAACAGGTCGAATCGACCTGTGCGAGCTTCTTCATTTGCTTCTAATGCATTCCGCACGATTACGATAGGGGAAACTCGTTATCGTGAAATACTTTTCAAACAAGGCATATAAGAGGTATCGCTGTTTGCACGACTGGTACTCATATTGCCGTGTACGACAAAGTGTGTAGGTACTTGGGTTCGTGCAGTGTTATGCAACTGTACGATAAAGTATGTGCTTGTCCATTAGATAATTGTCGTATCGATTAGCGCGTGCATAATTTATTTGGTTGTGGTGGTATTTCGTGGGGGGAGGGGAGGGGGGTGAAGACTGGTTATTTTTTCACGATATTTTATACCCGTGAAATCGTTTGGAATTAAAATATAAGTATTGCCAATGAAAAATGTAAATTTCGAAATTTTTAATTTATTTTAGGTTTTTGATATTTTTATCATTCTTTGATATAACAAATGTTAAGATGCATTTTGGTCGAATCATATTTAACGTATTTGCGTACCTTGTTTAGTATGTCCTATTAGGGTACTGTAATTGGATGTTTTTTAAAGGCAATTAATTTTTGATGTGTAAAGTCTTTTTTTTTTCGTGAGTACGGTTAATTATTTGAAGTTAATTATATTGAGTAAGGTGAAGTGTATTTTGTGTTCTTTCGAGGTACACATTAATGTTAACGTATGGTAGGTGGGAGGCGAATCATTTTTTTTTTGAATACACATTTAAATGCCATCGGATTGGAACTTCAATTGTTGAAAACAAATGCATAGCTACTTCTCGTGCCTACAAAGTGTGGCGGAAGTGTCGCTTTATAATTAAGGATGCGATAACAATTCTGCGCATGCGCAAATCTGCACAATTTTACTTTATCGGACTAGTGCTTTTTTTTATACTAGTACTTTCTTTTCACACTAGTGCTTTGTTCTCGCGTGCTGTCACGGCACGCATTCGCTTCGGAGGCCTTCCTTCCTTTCCTTTCTTTATGGCTGCCTCCTCACTTTGGTGGCACGAAAAGTAGCACTTCTCATGCATGCGTTGGAAAAAATATTATGCAATACTGGTGCAATAAAGCGAACATTATACGCAGGTCGTGAAGTTTGTCACCCTCGCCGCACTCGTACCACAACCAGTACTTGCCTTCGGCTCGTGCAGCTGTGTTACTTGTGCGGCTCTTGCGACCAACTTCACCGCTTGCGTATAATGTTCGCTTTCTCGCACTCTTATCGCAAACTACTATTATCCTACCAATTGCGACACATCGAGTGAGTCTTTGTGGAACCGATTTATTTCATAGAAATCAAATAATTTAATTCTGAATTTCCAATGGCTTCTTAAGGTACATACATGAACCACGAGTGGAATTTTTATGAAAAAATATATATATTGTTAAATTCAAGAGATTCGAGTAACACACATACATGGACCATAGAATTTATAGATAATTTGAATGGAAAAAAAATCAAATTGTCCTCTAAACTTTCCCTTCAGTAACAAAATAAAATGTATCTCCTATTGAAGTGATATTTACCCATCAGCAATATTATATTCGAACATAAAAATTCTGAAGCGGAGTATCAGACTCCAAGCGCCATCTGATTCTAGTTTGGAGAAGAATAACTTGCGATTTATAAGGTACCTCTGAAGATATTTCCATTTAGATAGTCGTTGGAGGAACTTGCTGTTAGATGTTACATAAATTATGTAAAATGACACGTGTGCAAGTTTCTCCATTAGGAATCACGAATGAACGTCTTTTTATTTGAAAGTCAAACGTATCTCACACTCAGAATACACTCACTGCATTAGGTGTATACGTGCACTTTATCAATCGTACATAATTTCTATCTTGTGCATCGTCGTACTTGCTATACATATATATTATAGAAATATTCTTTAAGCATAGATTACTTGTATAAATATACAGTTTCGTCTATATATTAGTAGAGTGATATTTATGTATAGGCATGAAAATAGTAAACACCCTATAGGGATATAGACACGGAAGTAAAAGTATATTTTTTAAGAAGGGCAGTTTTCAGGACTTTTTGCCGATTGTATTGTAAGGTATTGGCAGTTCCGAGGACAGTT
>JASANN010000262.1:392835-457462 GCA_031762395.1 Calameuta pygmaea | reverse complement strand
CACCACATCACGCACGATGTCGAGATATTCGCTTTGTTTCAACCGTCCACCGTTTCAACCGTACCCAGTTTACCCTACGTTGTATTGAATGATATATTACTTGTATGACGGAGTGATGTGCGATCTGTGAATTTTATCCGTAAGTCGGCTCGGGCCATATCGATATCAAAGTAATTTAGTCATCTTTGTATGGTTCAAAAAGGAAATCACCGATATCAGTTTTTATGCAATTTTACATTATAGTTCAGTATTTATAATAAATGATGTAATATGTGAATCGAATATAGAAAAGATATTTTATAAGATATTGTAGGGACTTTCCCCTGTACTTTTTCCGGTACCTTTTCCAGGACTTTCTCTGGTACTTTTCCCGGGACTTTTTCCCGTACTTTACTCCGTACGTTATTCCATTCTTCTTACTGGAAGTCTGCCTGTACGTTTTTTTGGAATTGCACGGAGCTCTTTGCCGTGGCTTTCGAAGTACAGATGTCCCTTGCTCATCTTCTTCAAATCCTGCAGTTCCTCGGCCTTAATTCTTTCGGTATTTTTTCCGAAAAAAAAGTAGCGGATAAAGTACCGGAGAAATGAAGCGCAAGGAACAGCAGAATTTGAAGAACATGATCGAGGGATATCTGTACTTCGAAAATCACGGCAAAGAGCTCCGTGCAGGTCCACGAGAATGTACAGGATAACTTAGGGGTAGACAAAAATTAAAAATGATTAACGTCTGTTTTGTTGTCCCTCTCTGGAGATATCTGTATCTACGTCTTGCGTCCGTTTTCGCTAGTTAACTTTTTGAGAATGTAATTTTTCTCTTGTCAAGTTGGATCAGTATCTCTCAAGTTCTGATTTCCTTCAACTTTGCCTCAGGCCCTCATCGTGCACGAAAATCTCTTTGTCCGCGGTATGTCGAGAAAAAATAGTTATCTGTATTGCGCCATTTAAAATAGCATTCCAATTTGGTTGACGCACCGTGCATGGGTTTGTGTTTGACCGAACTCAGTCCTCGGAACAGTTGAGAATCGCGCGTTGCGCATGAGACGCTTGCACGAAGCTAAGGAGTTCGGCCAGTATCGGCAGTCTGTCAACGAAAGCGCTTGGCGCTCGGATTATAAAACAATTGCGAATCGCGCCATCTGGCTGTAGCAGTTAGCTTTTGCCAAGCAGCCATGATCCGCAGAAATTCTTCATTCTGATTGGTGCATCTTAAATGCTTCCCATTTAAAAATTAGTGCGAATTTTGAAAAACGGTTTGCGGGAGGATACTCGGGGGGACCCTCAGCCAACACCCACTTTCGGGTGTTAAAGTAGTTCTGGAACACCCTGTATATATATATACTGTAACGTATTTCTTTTCATTACTCGACACCGGTAAGCAAAATCCGAGAACGAACTTTCTACGAAAACCAACCTACATTACCTTCGGCCGTCCACCCTTCGCTCATGCATCCGCAAGCCAGGCGGGCGCCAGCCAATTCTTGTTTTACCAAGCCAAATTTGAGAACGTATCATTCTGATTGGTCGAGATCCTTAGAGCCGATAACTCTTCCTTTCCTTCGAGTCGTTCCTTTAAACTAAATCGAGAGCGTTCCTTTGCGAATCGGTACGTAACATTGGAGATCCTCCACGGCCGCTTCCGCAGGACATCGGGCGACAGCTGAGTACCACATCCTTAACTCGGGTCAGGGGTTCTTCCCCAGCCCTTAACCGTATCAAAACTATATCTCCGCCCGCTCTACAGCACTTTGCCCATCTCCAACGGGGCGCCGGTGTCTCAGCCGGGCTTCTGCTGATCCGTGGAGACGTCTCCGTCGGTTCCTCTACTCTTCTCCTCTGCCGGGCAACTCGGTACGTCGAGACTATCTCCCCGCGGCAGATTCGAGCACCTCGACCTCAACTAAGCAATAACGAAATCTTGCGAGAGCATTGGCGTGACTGTACTAATCAACCCGAGAGAATTTCTGACCAGGGTGGCGACCCGAAGGGAGTCGGAAAGCGAGAACGTTATCTTCATCGGTAGCCGGAGTCGCCTTGTGACCGTGAGTCGAAAAATCACGTCACAATATATACATACGTATATCGATTTCCTATAATGGGTTGAAGCTGCTTTGGACTTTACATATATTTGGGCAACCCCCACATCATCTCTCTACCAAATTCATCCGGGACGTACTGATTGGTTTATTTATTTGTTCGAACGATCAAATAACTCGGATTTTTTTCCTCTCGTCGACAAATCACCGGCATGGCTACTTCCGTTTGTGTAATTACGAGCGTCCCTCGGATCGAAAATTCTTGAATAAATGTCGGAACGTCTGGATCGCTATTTTCAGAAAGTTTCTGCTGATTAAACCTTTTAAATTAAACGGTTCAATGAAAAATGTTGAATCGAACTTGACGAACGGCCATTATTTTATCGTGCGTGGTTTTTTGTTTTTTATTACGAAATAACTTTTTTAATTTGTTTTTAAATACTATTTAAATACGCAATCAACAAGGCAAAACTGTTAGCTTTATTTTTTCTATTTTTCTTGTCGTTCTATTGTTCCAGTTTTTCCACGGTAGATGCGATCCTAGGAAAGTCAAACAGTTTCTGCTGCTGATACCTGCGAAATTACTGGCTCTTCCTGTCAGAGACAGACTGGCAAATAAAATAGAAGATAACTATTTTAGTATTTTTAGAATTCGTTAAATTTTTTATTTATTTTTTTTTCATATATTTCTGGACGATACTCAATCGCTTTGTCTTTCACAATTAGTACGTGAAGACAAATATCGAAAGTTCGAGATTTTCATTGTGCATCATTAAATTTTCATTTGTTTCAATAAGATTGCATTCCTTCCAAATGATCTATGCTTTTCGTTAAAATTGTTACAAATGCTTCGAGAGTTACTCTGAAAACGTTTATAGAATACTATAATAAAAATTTCCAAAAAAAATTCGCCAAAGGTTTATGTGTACAAAATAAGTTATTTCATGGTGCATGCGAGCTGTCGAGTTTTTCCTCGAACTCGATAACGAGGCCGAAAACTATCAGACGAGAAGTTGAATGAGTAATTTTGTGGTTTAAAAAAAGTTTATTTGCCACGTGACCTTTCATTGCTATTAAAAAAATAAAAATGACCTTCAATTTTCAGCTGCTCGTTGACGAACTCAAATTGTTCAACTTTGTGCAATCGTTTTATATAACCCTGTATAGACGAACGCTGAAGTTAAATTAAAAAGAAGAATTACGTAGAAAAGTGTACCCTTCAAATGGAAATTTTGTTAAATTTTATCAAAAAGTTGAGCCTTTTCGATATCACCTCATATCTCTTCCACTCATCGTTTCGTTATTCGCCATAAACCACAAAGTGTGAACTTCGAAAATGTCACGTCTATTTCGTCAATAACAAGAGTGAAGCGATGATGTTAAACCATGAAATTCGAGTGTAATCGAATTTTCGAAGAAAAATTTAAAAAGTACATGAGAAACATATCCAAGTATAGTACAGACATAAACCACACGGTTCACGACCACGGCTAACGATAGATCCTATTAAGGATTAGGGAGTTGTATATAGAGGGCAAGAGAAGAAAAAGTCTCAAGAGGGCTGTAAAGTCAAGGACGTTGAGTAAGATACGGGGTAAGAAAAGTGACGTTGAAGTGGCTAAGGTGTGACTGAAAATAGGGAATGGCGATATCAGCCGAAGATGCTCGACTAAAGATTCGCTTCCGGAAGGCCAACTTCGCCCCTGACCTATATACTCCGTTGTCGAATCGAATCCATACGTATATGTATATACAGACGTATATTGAGCACGGCCATTTCCATTGTATCCACTATACCTATCTAGATGGGTATAGTACATGTATATGGCGGTATACCTATATAAACGCGACTATACCAAATGGAACTAGTGCGCAGATCCCCGAAATTCTGTCAGTCGTTAAACGTGCCCTGCGGTCTGCCTGGCATTCGTCATTCATCTGGGAACAAGACGCTTCCTCTTCCAAATTCCAGTCAATTTATCATTTTGTATTACCAAATACCATCTTGATAATATATCGCGTTTTACTTGGTAATATCAATGAGTTTACTTTGAACGACTAAAATTTCCAAGCTCTCGTCTTCGTGAAGGAACAAATTAATCTTATTGATTTGCGTCTTTTTTAATGATCTTGCCAAGGTCTAACCTAGGCCTAACCGTGATATGAATTTCCTGTTGATAAAACGGTACTTGCGGACGGGACTGGTTAGGAACGTAGCTCTCTCGCAGAGGTTTATCTTTTCTGGCTGACCTGGTTCTCCCGAGAGCAATGCTGAACTTAATGGTTCACCAAATTGTCAAGATATTTACTGTGCTATCGGATCACGCTTTTCCTATACAGCGAAGCCCTCAATTTCAATAGTCTATTTCGTCCATATATTCGGTGCTATTGGAAATAAATCATCTTTTTAATCTTTTTCATCCATCGAGATTTTTATCCTGCAGATAATCGCGTTCGCCTGCAGCACTGTTTTCGTCCTGACGTAATATCCACTATGAACACGTGTGGAAACGACGTCAAAGATATCAACGGTGCGGTCCAATAAGAGTGTCTTGTCTTACTCAGGATCCGGTTGCTGGACCAATTCCAGCCACCATTGTCGACTTCCTCTTATCATCATCCAGCCGCTTCTCTGATTGTTCCACCAGCTTTGTTTTCTCTTGTTCTCACCTTATCATCGTTTGATTATTCGAAAGATCCAACTGCAAATTGCTAAAGGTGCGAGTAACCTCGTTGGGTGTGTAACGTGTAATAATAATTGGAGGACTCGCACCAACCTGGAGGTACTTAAATAATAAAATATTTGGGTTACATCCGGTAGGAAGTTGGATATGGAATTTTAACGAGATATTTTTATCTTTTAACTGCATCGAGCTTTATCTTTCCCTATGCCAACAGACTCATTAACGTTGCAACTTATCTCTCCGTTTACTCGACGCATCACGAGTCCTCTAGACTTGTAGAATTAAAGGTTAAATAACATTGATACTAGGATGGACGTATCAGACTAGTTCGAAATGATCCTTCGAAATTAAATTAAATGAATTACGTGACAAAGGTACGTTCGATTGTTAGGATTCTCTGTAAATAATTATACGTGATCGACATAGAAGCCGACGTAATTTTTGAAGTGAGGGATGTAAGGGAGGGGAGGCATGTCAGGTAGAGATACGTCGAAACCACATGTGCCTTGAAGACACGTATGGTTTCGAAGGAAACTTCACTAAAGCACTTATATTTCTCTACGTAATGTCATGTGAAATTAGCTCTTCCGTGGAATAGCCCTAGGATATACATATATACATAAGCATGTAGTATACAGGGTGTCCCATTTGAAACAGGACGGTTGAATATCTGTTTAAGAACGAGCGAGACAGCAAAATGTGTCAGACGAAAGTTGTAGGGTACGAAGGGGGAGAGTCGGTGCAAATAGAATTTATGCTCCTACTATTTATGCTTTTATGTTGCAAGCCAGTTTTTTTAAATGACAACAACATTTTTGGACCCCCACAAGTTGTGCGTCTCATAGAGACGAAGCATAACTTATTTTATAATTTTTTTTCAGCGAATTTCTATGAATTATCACACGAAAATGGGACACCCTGCATATTTATGTATTGTAAACAAGCGCGTAGGCCCACAGGCGTAGTCATACTACTATACGCAACTATGGTTACCCAATGGTGTAAGACTCAAAACGTGTGCAATAAAGCTTATCCTACAGGTTGCTTCTAACCGAAGCGACTGAGCTTTTATCTGTTTGCCGGAGGCTGATTCTGCGTGTGAGACAGAGAAAAAGGAAAAAATTTGGACAAAGGGTGAAAGAACGAAAGGACAATGGGTCAGAGAATGTTATATTTTTATAATAACACGCGTGTACATATATGTATGTTTAAAGAGCTTTTGATTGACGGAAAGTTTTAGGCAGTCATGTGTTGCGCAATTTTCAAGTATTATATTGTACAGATATTTTCCGAAGTATCACAGTGATCTTCACTGTACAATTGATCCACGATAAGATCGATCGATTCTCGTAAGCTGCGTGCGATAAGGGCTCAAGTATAAATCCAATTCCACATGAAAGCTCACTCAGCTTTCAAAGCCGATTCTGACGCCACGTTAACGGCGCGGTAGTAGCACTCCTCGGGATCAGCCTTCAGCGCTCTCCCAAACTGGCACTTCCGCTCTTGATCATATCCGACTGTGTATTTTTCCTTAATATTCTTCGCCAATTGGAATCACTCGTTTTTTTTTTATACGGCAATCACTCTTAGACGTGACGACATTGTAAATTTATTTTCGATCCAGTCGACGGTCTACAACTGTATACAAGCTTTGTCAAATTCTTACAGGAAAACCCAACTGATTGACGAGAATACGTACGTCAGCGATCGCTTGAAATTTACACGCGAGACACGATCCTTTAGGGTCTCGTTTTTTCAAGGTACCGCGAGAAATTTTCTTTCACCCAACAGTGACCTTCGCCATTGGGCTTGAATCTCAGGCGTTATTGTACCTCTGTACATCCCGGTACACATATTATACAATATTCCAATCCTTTTTTTTTTGGAGACACTGTATTGCCGTGCGAGTTGAATATACTCTTTTTGTATTATATTTACATACAGATCTGTCTGTATTCAAAGCATATATCCTATTGCATTTATACGAATATATGTATATATAGATCTATAGCTCGATATATCTAAAGTCTTCATTTCTAGTATATCGTATGAATATCATTTGAAACCTAACCTAGATATATTTCCGATATATATAGAACTGTCCTATCCTGTAATCTTAGGCACTTTAGCTCAATTCGTTTCATCTTTTTTTTTTTTTTTTCTTTAATAATAACAATAATCTCTGTCTCTCGGATGTCAAGTTCTTCTGTGTTGCTTCTCCTCTAATCATCTTCCTATTATTGGAAACTCTCGGAAACTCGGTAAGGGTACTCTAGTGCTACGTGAGAATCTACAACCCTTCAGCATCAATGTTATTATACAGTACCGGCAGATAGTACTCGACCCAAGATCGAATTGTAGTAACCTATAAGTCACTCTTGCAGATAAAGGAGATTCGTAGTGACTGCGATTTTACGAGCATCAAATAGTTAACCCGTGATGAGTTTACGAATGAAAAATTCCCTCGGCTCGCTATTGCCGACGCACAAAAAATCAATGAGGATAAACGAATAATTGTATAAGTTTATGCAAGTGGTATCGTTAGTATAAAAAAAAAGGGATACTCGAAATTTTTAATTTTCGGAAGTTGGATGTCCATCGGGTTCGGATATCTCGTTATATTATTGTTATTGGGTCAAGACCACTCGATTATATCGGTAATATGTCAAGCGAAAGAGATTATATATAAATAATTTTAGCCGCTTTTTGCTTCTCGTATAGAGTATCCAGACTATTTTGGGGCGGTTTTGTATGATTCGTGGATTTTATCTCCCGATCAGATAGGCTAGGTACTCTACATTTATTATTAACGAATCCAAAATTGATTCTGTCCTCTATAACGGAACGAGGTTAATTGATTATTTATTTTTCTATTAGCATCATTCTACGTTACATAAATACGAAATCGAGTATCATTGCATACGTGAATCTGTATACGTCATACCACATGGTGAATCGAACAGAGCAAATGGACGTCTCGGCGATCGCTATACGTGAACTCTTCTTGCTCATTTTTCTTATTTACTTGTTTCCTTCCCGATTCAATGGACCTGTCCTTCTTTTTTACGGATGCCATTACGGCTAGGGACGCTATTCACGGCTTCCTTTATCTTTTATCTCTCTTTCTCCACCCTCTCTCTCCCTACCCCTCTTCCTCTCACTCTACCTCTTTTCCTCTCGTTCATTCATTCTTTCTCTCCCTTCCCCTATCTCCCCTCTTCCTCTCCTTCTCACTCACCCTCTCCCCTCTCTCACTCCCTCTCCCTCTCCCTCCCCTGCGTAAGTAGCCCTACTTGACCGTGGTTTCTCCTTTTGCTGAGTCCAACTCGCGAATTCCAAAGGAGCGTCGAGAATACATTGACGTTTCGTGCTTGGGGAAGGTAGATGGTACATACGTATATGTATATATATATATATATATATATATATATATATATATACATATATATGTATATAGTTAAATCCCTTGGGATTAGTAATCCGTTTAATTATAGAGAAGAGGCTGCTTCGACGAAAAACTTTTGATTATCTCATTTAGAGGTAAGAAAGTGTATTAACTGAGCAAGGGAGGGAAAAGTGACCTAATTACTCCTTTTTTGTACCTTCTTATTCTTCGTTCTTTTTTTTTGACACAGAAGAAATCAATCTACTTTGGTCCATCTCTCTTGGGGGAGCCCGATTAACTTTTCGTGAATACATGGGTCGCGTTGAATAACAATTTCATGTGCATTGAACGCTTATTACTTCCGACTCAATACACTTCTTGTATTCTACTCGGTGACGTCACAGTGACTGATATTTTCTAACCAGAGATCTACCACAGTTGATTCACGAGGAAAATGTCTTTGGCGTCTCGTGAATGGGAGTCCCGTCATACCCAGAAGATCGCACGTGGCTTTGAATAAAATCTGTACAACGTAGTAAAGCGTTGATGGATATGAATTGAACAGAGCAAATTTAAATCTTATGTCTGATACCTTCGTGGAATTTTTGACTTAACGTTGCTGCATTAATTAAGAAATTAATTCATTCGAATTGCACTAGACGAATTCGTACTGTGAATTAAACTTCTGCTCGACATAAACGAAATTATAATTGCAAATATAAAATAATTCAACTGCAATCAGCTCACTAGTAAATTTATAAAAAATTCGAAAATAAACTTCAATCCACCGGATAACGATTGCCAAAACTACTGTTCGCGGTGGTTTGGAAATCAACCATTAAAATCCATTAGGAGCATTATTTTTGTGACCGATAGTGTCGACCTTTGTTAATCCACCACTGGGTATATTTTATCCCAGTTAATCGACCGCATCGTGTAATTCAGCCTCGAAAATGATTCTAGCGCGAGTAGGTACTCGAAACTCCATCACGATCGGTGAATGGAATTACATCGTTCAACGAGAGCGAAGCGAATAACGGAAGTTTCGTTTCGACGAAACAGTAAATTCGAGTGGCACAAAGTAGATTTCTGAAGGTCTATCAGGGTTTACACAGGAGCAATGGTGAAACTGGCCGCACAACTTTATCCAGGACATTTTGTCTCTGGATCCTTAACCCGTTCGACAATGGCTGTTAATTGCGATAGCTCAGTGAACTGCACTAACCGTTATACTCGGGTTATCCTTAGCGAGAGAATACGAATAGGAATAACAATTATAATCAGTTCTACAGAGAATATCGAAACTGGAAGTTATCTTGAATTAGCTTCGATGCCAAAGCGTTATTTCTAATTGTAAGTTCCCGTAACGATAGTACCGATTTGGCAAATCGTAACGTTCAGGCAACTATTGTACTGTTTTACGTATTTACCGTGTATCGTGTAATTTGGATTGATTTCAAGATCAGAAGAGCTGAAGAATGCTTAGTAAATTTGAAAATTGTTTCGAATCGACCAAACTTTTGGATAATTAGTAACTAATCTAAATGTAGTTTAGGGAATTTAACTTTGTACTCTGAGTGATAGTCTTCGGTTGGGATCGGACATTTTACGGAAGTTGCTGATTGTTAACTCGGGAAATGTTTACTGTTGCGTAACTGATGAGGGACCCATGTCTATAACGCTAACTACTTTGTTCAGTCCAATGCAAATGGGCAGGCAAGTAACTCTATTTATGGAAGGAACGTGATTTTAATTGAGATGGGATTTTTTGTTTCCCTACAGCACGATTAATTATCGCGGATGTCAGGTAAATGTGCTCTCGTGACACTGAAACGCGACACGCTCTGGCAGAAAATTTCATGTTGGATAAACATAATACTGCATGCAGAGTGTTTTAGGTGCAATAAATCTTTCAATAGATTACAAAAGAAACGTAGGAATTTATTAATTACTATTGAAAACTTTATTCTGCATATCGTGTCTCGCGGAGATGAAACTACGACGAAGATAATAAGATCGAAAGCCATAATGTAATGTGCAGACTAATTTTCAATTATGCTATCGTGCACCAATACTGGAATATAAGAGTTTGTTGTCAGGCTAAACCATTTTTTAAATCTTATTTTTCATCAATTATGTCGCTGCAGCACGCGGGTAATCCCGTTTCATTTAATTTATGTGATATTGGACCAAAGACCCATTAAATTGTTCGGCAGGTTTCTAATTCCGGGAAGTAGTCGGTAAGCGTAGAGGGTAGAGAGGGATGGCGGAGAAATGTGGTTGAATTAATTCGAAAAATATTTTGTTGACAGTGAAATATCGTTTTTCGATTAAACCTCCCTAATATAAGTAATGCTCGGTGAATTATTGGCGAATTAAAGTTCCGTCGAAATCGCACTCCTGTTACACAGCATACGTAACTACACGACAATGGCAAAGTAATAGCAGCCCTGATGAGCTGATTCGGAAATTGAGGTGCAAAAGAGGAGCGTAGAACGAGGCAAAAGAAAAAGCCTTGAACTCGCTGCAAAATAACCGAAGTGATGTCAGTGTGTATCAGGAAGAAATCAATAAGCCAACCTGGAAATTAGCGCTCACATGCGTATTCTCAGTAGTAAACAAAATTGTGCGCATCTAGTACGTATAGGTATGCGAATAGCAGGAGGTGATGGGTGATGAAACACTTGAAAATCGTGCAGTACATTTTGATCGAAGTATTCCGATAATGAAAAATAGTTGGAAAACTGGAGCAGGTAACACGACTGGCTAAAACTCTGGTGGCTCTCAGTCGGGAAACTTTAAAACTTGGGGATAAAAGTTGGCGTATTTCTATAGAAGCGTGTGGCCAGCCATTAGTACTCTGGGCGGTTGTAGTTCGTGTCTGGTATCTTACTTGGGCAGATGAAACCGGTGAACTTGCAGTGGTGCAACAAAAATGCAACCAAGTCCTTTTTTTTTCTTTTTTAATAGGACGTCTACGCCCTTGCACGACTAGGCAGCATACCTAGTCGTTAGGCATCGAGCTGCGGTAAGGATGTCGTTGAACTTTAATGATACTTTGCAGCTGATGAATTGTTTACAGAGAAGAGAGAGAAAAAATTCAAGTTTTATATCCTAAGGAAATTTCTAACGACGATACGAATAAATTGGTAGCTACTGCGCTGCGAACTGGTTAAATGAGGGCTAAATTTTTTTAATGAATTTTTCAAAGTCAAATGTATTTAATTGACAGCAGCGAAGAACGATTTGCATTACAGCACGTGTCCTTAAGCTAGAGAAACATTAATAATCGTAGAGCAATTTTCAAAGTTTCTTTGAAAAAATTCGTCGAAAATGTCTACCTCTATGGAAGTTAGCATTAGTCACTTAATGCTTTAGCAAATACTCTGCTATTAATGTTTATTTGGGTTCAGGACACGTGCTGTAACTCAAATCGTCCTTCACTGCTGTCAATTAATACATTTGACTTTGTAAAGTTCATTTAAAAAATGTAGCCTGTGTTTTACTGGGGCGCGACGCAGTACCTGCAGTAGCTTTAATCATTTGAATCCTATGTACACCTATGTGTACTCATTGATCTATTAATTTTAGAATTGATTAAGTGCAAGTGTACCAGAATACTGCCTTGAAAATGTGTAGTTAGTGTTTAGAAAATTTTATAAGTAAAATTATAAAAAATATATGATCTTTGGCGTATACTGTGCCAATTATTGATTATTCTTTTGTGTATTGATCTATTGAGGAATTTTTAAATGAGAAATGTACATTATAACACTACGTTAGACTTGGCCAAGTTCTGTACACCAGAATACGTTATTGTTTCGAAACTAGAGAGAAATAGGGGATAGTTAGTTTGCTGAGTATACCGCGCGGTTCTATACGAAGTCTTGATTGTATAAGATCACCAAGGTTTGAAGACGGTTAAGTTTCGAAGTTACGTCAAATACACTCTGGGAAAATAAAAAGATCGTTGAAATACTAACTGCTTGGATGGAGTAAAGAGAAATTTGCTTCCAGTGAATTTTATTTCTATCAATTACGATGAAAGTTAATTGAACGAAAGCTTTACTCTTCTTTCAAATTCATCCCTTAGCTCTAAGAAATCTCGTCTGATTGGGTTCATTCGACTGTCGCTACATGTAAATCAATTGAGCAACCAACCAAAAGTAATTGCTTTGATTATTTCATATGTGCCTTAGAGAAACTGTACGTGCTGTGATTTTGATTCGAAATTTTAATCGAATGACTATACACACGGACTGGAAATCAATTTGAAATTGGTCTAAAAAATGTGTTTCTGTATTTTCTTATTTTATCACAGTCTTCATTCAAATTAATTACGTATGTTGTTTCCCCAGCTGCAACCGCATAATTGAATCGAACAGGAACTAGAGGGGGTTGGAATACATTTGATAGTCTATTTGCATCACATTTGTAATGGCCTTTGGCCATGAAATACTATAGCAACAATACACTTTTCCGATCAAGCATAAAAACACGTGACAAGCCGAGAACATTGTCGCTTTAGCTTTTGGCTTCTGCGATCAAATTAAATTTTCTCTGTTGCCGGAATTCACCACCCCAAAGGCCTTAAAGCCGAGTTCATACGTCCGGAAATTTAATTCGAGTAGCATCTACGTATTAATGGCTCATGTATTTGTAATGTGGCTGTTGCGCCATGCTTGCCAGTTAAACAGGTTAGCTATAAAATTGACCTTTGACAGTTAAATGTCTAATGTGGTTTAGAAACTCAAACTCGAAATACTAATGAGTTAGGACTAATTAATTAAAAGTTCTCTACCAATTTTCCAGTTGGCAATCGTGGCTCATAACGTTCGTACAATCTGATGCATTCGTCAAAGCAAATTTAATCAATCGAGTTTGCGAACGAGAATCCCGCAGCTTTCAGCTTACGTGAATTTACATTCAAATCGGAGCACGTGTCATTGTTTGTTTGATTACGCGTCACATGTCACGGAGCACATTGAGAGACGTTAATTGATAATTCGTTAGTTTCTTGTACATTAATTATGTTTTATTAGTCGACATATTGATTATTATTACTATGTCGAGATACGTTTCTGGGAATTGTCCTGTCAAACTTGATATATGCTTAATAACGTAACATTTGATTGGCTTCTAATTATTATTAGTTGTCTACAAAAATGTGCTTCCTCGTTTAATTTAATATAAAATTAGTAGCATTTGATTCGATTCATCCCTTTTTGTATTTAAAGTCCATAAATTCTTTTAGTCTCAATTAACCGTTACGACTAAAAGCTGACGTTGATTCTCCACATTTTAAAATGTATTCTCGTTTAATCTCTGATTTAAGCCAACACCAAACAGTAGAGAGATCATTATGTGCTTTGGCATGCGATCTCGAGGGACTATTAAATCGATAGCTAAGCTTAAAACTTTTCTCTGGAAACTCGAATCGTGAATCTAGAATCCTTATCTGAATAGCCCGACTCTCTACGACGTCTTTTGTTCCACGTATATTTTTTGTTCTTGTATCTGAAATATTTCAAATTTCACAAAATTCGCCTGAAAAGATTTCATAATTATCATTGGATGTACAAGTAATTCATTGCTTTTGTTTGTTTCAGGTAAGTGAGTAAATCAAATGTAAACTTCTTATCCATCGTGTAAGGTATAGTAGCTATTATTATACATATAATTTATATGCTACTTAATAAAATCATGACTGTCCTCAATGAGATAAAAATTTTTATTTATTTTCCGATAAAAATGTCACGGCATTTTTGCCGCGTCGGTAACGTCGCATTGGGTCTTTATAAAATGATTTTTCGCGGATCATTAACCAAGGAAATCATGAATCTCAATGTTGTTCAACCGCCAAACACAAGACAATGCTGCATTGATACTGACAACAGTGTTTATGAAAAGCGCACAGAATCCTGATATAATCTGTTCCTATTGTTTTGTAATTCAGAATAACACTGGACGTTTTCAAGATCTTGTTGTCGCTCGCTATTCAAAAGCTTTCATCCGTTAACGACGATATTCTACAGTCTCAAAATAAAGTCGTTATTATTAACCTCTTTGATAAAAAAAAAAAAAAAGAGCCAAAGGAGCAGCCAGTACAACAACAGTATAGAACAACTTGTATTGCATAATTGCACGGTCTTGCGGAGGATCGTAAAAGAAAGGAACCGTCGCATTAATTATTACTGAGCCAGCCGACAATGAGATTTTGAATTATAGAAGGAAGATGGAGGGCAGACAAAAAGAGGTTTCTGCCCACAATCTGATATTCGGCCAACAAAAGGCGTTCAAAGAGTGAAGCCGGATCTCCTTTCTTCCAGTTCATTAGATATTTCCCATTATCAAAGAGAGTAGCAAAGTTATACAATATACGGCTATCCGTGTTGTCTTACTTTTTAAAATGTTGCTTCTCCTCTTATACATATACTATACATATATTCGATGTACAATTCGTCACTCTCAGAATATCTTTACATTCTACATTTAAGTACAGTATGTTTACTCGCACATATATTGCTTTCGTTGTTTGGGCTTACGTTCATACTTGACTTACTGTGCTTATCTGTATATTCTCCCTTTCGACCCTGTAACCTGAAACCCTGAAATTTCGTGGATCGATGTTCTTAATATCGACAGACAGGAACTGCTACATTGCCGGTTTAACGTTTCAGGTCATCCTGTGACCCTTCACCTTTAACCTTATAACCAACAATAAGCTGATCGATTATTATGACTTGTCATGTATATATAAGTATGCCTATAGGTATACATTGGTTGTAAACGTTATTGGGTTATTCTTATAAATTTTGATAATTTCATTATACACGAACTAGTACTGTACGAACAATTTGTATCTATTAAAGGTATAAAGTCATGGCGAATTAACCCTTCGATTACCAAGCAGATTTTTAATGGATTTCATCGTGTTTTTTTCTTTCTGATACTCGAAAATTTAATGAGCAATATTCATATAACTTTTTTCTGTACTTAATCGAATTGTTTGGTTCCGCATATATCGAGGTACATATATTTAGTCATTCTCTGGTAACGTCAATTTCTTCTTTTTGTTCTGTACAAGATATACATATGTATAATTGTTCCGACAAAAAATACAGTTTTATTGATCGTTGTCTCTGACCGATCGTTGTCTCTGATGAAAGAACTGATCGTTCTTTCTCTGGCGATCTTACGGTGTTTTCGATCGAGTAATTTGCAATCATCAAACGTGATGTGGGTGGGGTAGAGTTGCACTTCCACCTCCCCCCCCCCCCCCTCGCAATTGCATTCTTACCGTGTGTATACTTTACATACGGCGCAAGAAAATATCGACAATCGAAAATGCTATTGGCAAATACAAAGCAGCAGAATTGTTGTGAGTATTAAAATTTTCTGGAACTCTGCCAACTGCGGAAATTAATCTTTAAAAGTGGGTGCGAAGGGTCCTGAAAATAAAAACGAACCGCCGTAAGACTATCGGGATTAGGGTTGTGTCCACGGACATTCTTAATCTCTACCTTAGGATAAAGCTTTACCTTATATTTGAGCAGCTTTTCGTGAGTGTTATAGTATATAATATCTTAGCAATTCACAATCTTCGTTAGGACGTGCTTATACACTGTGGCACGTATCTATCTTTGTCAGTTTCTGTCGGACCTGCTTGTAGTTAAAGGCACAGGGTCAGCCCTCTAGGCTGCTATGAAGTATTCAAAGCTCATGATTAGACGGGGGCACTAAAGGAGAGGTGCAGGATAATGAAAAAAATAAGGCGTTGGAGATGTCGACTAGTTATGTAAAAGTTTTGGAGAATCCAAACTTAACTTGTTATGTAAAAATGTAAAATGCATCTAGCGTACTCGTTTATACGTAGAACGTCAAATTCGTTTGTATTGATTAAGACATGATTTTTAAGCAACTGAAAAAGTGTGGGAAAATTAAAAAATGTTTGTCAGGGGACAGCATGTGATACAGTATAATTTTTATAATAGAAGGTAGTAGAGATATCGATATATCTTTTTTCGTATTTGGAACAAAAAACTGTTTAGATAAAATTTGTCGCGTGTGCATCATGTTTTTTTTTTTTTTTTTTTTTTTTCATTACTTTGATGTTTCCAAAATTTGTTCGCGACAGTAGTATAAGCGATATGTTGCTTGCGTAACACTTTGTCTCAATTTTTGGATGATCTTTGCAGGTTTATATTGGGGAAATATTCGCGAGGTATTAACTATCTGAAAATTTTATAAGCTCGACGGTTTATTGGTCTACGCGAGGGAATAGGGGCGCGATATTAATTTTTCATTTTATTTTGTTACTACGTGCTGTAGGCGAGACGGTGATTGTTTCTAAGTCCGCAAGTCGAGATGATGTAACAGGGGGATGACGGTGGGGGACAGATGGGGTTAAAACTTTATAATAAAATATGATCCCTCGGCATCCATTAACAGTAAAAGATGTCTCTCGATTAAGCGATAAAATATATTTAAGATAATAATTGATGAGTACGATATTGAGAAGTTCAAGATTCTCTTAAATATGTCTGAACAGTGTCGGAAGACTGATTGCGAAACTTTAAGTGACGGCTGATAATTTTTTTACGGTACATGACATTCCTCTTAAAAACTCTTTGAACTGTGCGACAGTCGAAAGTAACTAAGAAAAGTAAAGAATCTCAAACGTTCCGAGATTAAAGCATTTTGGGAGAAAATTTCGGCGGGTAGAAAGCTTTTCCGCCAGACGGTATCTATAGTGTAAAATTGGCACGCGAAAGCTTTCATCGCAGTTCTGGCACCGACTGTTTGTATTTATTTTAATTTTTTTTTTAACTCGAAGGTACAACTTTCCGGCAAAATCGCACATTTTTCAGATCATTCTTCTCATTATTATTTTCGCATGTAACAATAATACGCAACCGTTGCTTCCGTCACTTTCGAGACTAATTTTCTTCGGCAAGTTATTCTCCATTTTTGTGATAATATTGATAAAACCATTGAGATTAGATAAGGCGATTAAATATTGGCTAAGCTCCTGGCAACACGATAACGCTTTGTTCGAGGGGAGAAAAAAGTATATTTATCGCATCCTGAAATTTGGCACAAATACATATTAGCTGAATGCTTTTACAATGTTAATTAGGATTTTCATGAAAATTCCCTCGGTTGAGCTTTAATTAATTTTTAGCGATTATTAGCGAATTTTCGTATGATGCTGCACCGTTAATTTATAAATGGATGCTTTACGCAATTGAATAATTTGTTTCGATATAAATGATATTACTCAACTTTGACTAAGTTGACATTTATGAAATTTAATACTGATGATTAATTTTACTTGTATGTACGTCAAATTTATTGATGATATTATGCTTTGGCTTACATCAGACGGTTATTCGTTGCGATAATAAACTGAACACTGTATATCGCCATACAAAGAACGTATTTTCTGATATAAAGCACCTGAGATTTTTTCATGAAATATTTTATGAAAAAAAAAAAAAAAAAATTATTTAGAAGACATAAAAGAATATTCTAAAATATTTCACCAAGCTTATTGCTTTTAAATATAAATTTCACAATGAAAATCTGTAGAATAATTTATAACATAATCGATACCCAGAAAGGATAAACTACTACTAGTCGACCTTGTTAGTTCTTAGTAATAATAGGTACATAACCTTTGGTTACGTAAATATTATATCTCCGAATAAAAAAGTGTAACATTACCAAAACTGTTACTTTCTTTCGTGGCTATTATTAATGCAATTTTACTCACGTTCCAATGTCTGATAGTTTGATCCCTGAAAATCTTTACATTATCCGTCTAACTTTTTATCCTAGCAAGGGACACGTATCGTAAGATTCCGCACGTTCCAAAAGTCTGAACACAACGTCACGCGATTCGCAAATTTCTTTCGCTCGATTCGAATTTGCAGCGGATCGAATTGCCTTTTGCGTAAGCGTAGTCGACACGAATATTTTTGCCTACGTCGTGGCTGCTGCTCTCCCGAGTAAAGTAAAAAGCTTCGAAAAGCTCGCGGCAGAGCGTTTAGAAAAACTTAAGAATAAAATCGTATACGTTCTTAATCATACCGAGCCCAAGTGTTTCGCGTTCGTCAATATGGAGCTTATCATCGATTTGATTTTCATGGAGCCAATTCTATTTCCTGGTTCAAAATGAAACGATAGGATCAAACTTTTCCCAAGACTCATAGAACTAGAATGTTAGCGTCTGTCGACTTTAAAATTGCCTGCCCACCTTGACTTTCATCATCTAACCTTACCTTCCTTGACTTTTCTCTCTTGCCGTCTTTCCCATGTTTTATTAACTCCAGCTTCTTCCATCCTTACGCTGTACCTGTATGTATATCCACTTTCATCATGACGCATAATAGCGCGCTCCATAGAAATTCTTGGCGCGTTCGGCATTCCAGGGTCAAGTAACTAACCTACACCCAGGTAAAGAAATATCTGTAACCCAACTTACTGACCTGCCTCAATCTACCTTGGGAACCCATAAAAAAATTTTCTCTCAAACTCAAAATCCCATAAGAGAAAGTAAGACCCTGATAAAATAACACTCTTGAGAAATAAAAAAATTAATTACGTGCTCGATGATATACGTGCTACGAAATTCCAAGGGTTCTCATATGTAATTAGTAGATAGGTAGGAAATTACGTAAGTATCTACTTTTCCATCAAGCACCTTACGCAATGGAGAGTCTTCGTAACGCGATATCAGCATAAAAAAGCTGCTTACTTATTTCATCCTTCCCACGCTTCATCTATGACAGTAACGACGATGCCGAAGAAAAAAAAAATCATACGAAGTCAATGACAGCCTCCAGTAAATTTGCCGGGGCGAAGCGTCGCTGTACTTCAGGCGTCGCGACGTATCTGATTACCAACGTTTGACGGGTCTCCTGTACGACGTCGACGGTTACTACGATCGGCACAGCTTTTGTTTGCACCTTCTAGAGTATTATCTCGTGCTTTCCGGTGTTATCTTTATCGTGTTACCCGCGTGACGTAATCTCCTTTGTTAACGTGACCGAGAGTCTTTGTTCGTCCCTCGTTTGTTGGAATTTGCCTCGTAGGAATCTGCCGGCGCTATGAGTTTCAAGATGGAGCAGAAGGGAGATCATACGCTCATTCAAAAGGGACTTGTGAGAAGAGGATTTTTTTTAATTACACGCATTCTTTTGTTTTTGCCCGTGTACGATTACCACGCTCATCATACGGTGATTGTACGGGGGTGCTGTGAGGTGCTGTGACGTGGTTAAGTCGTGACGTCATAGGACGCGATTAACGGATCACGAGTGAATTCATCCCTTTGTCTCGTCTAGGGGACTTACTTTTTTAATAAAGCGCCGTGTAAAAGTCTTCCGTGGACCATTCATTAAAAATGCTGAAGATCCTCTAGGAAATTACATAGTAATTAATCATAGTCTGTATGGCAGTGTGCGTGACGTTATATTGTGACGATTAATTTTTTTATTTATATTTACAAACTGGTATCAATGGTTTATTATGATCTGAATGTCAATATCTTTGAAATTCAAATTTAAACAGACATGCTATTCAAGTGTATCGTAATAGCGCTCCGCTTTGATCTGTATCAACAGCTTGTTAATTATATCTTCGATCAAAGTGTCGATTTACGTTCGAGCAAAGATTGTCGTATTTGGCGTTTAACGAGACTTTAATTGAGGATCAGTTGATATCACACTGATCCAACGCTTAATCGGCGTTACCTACTGTGCAATTTAAACGTACACATTTTTCATGAGATTCTCATTATCACTTCGCAAGTGCAATTACTTCGTTCCGTGAAAATGCGATCGTGAATGTAAATTTATGTAAATTTACAGGATATATTTATGAGGTGCCTATAGATGTCACATTCACGTCTTATGTTCGGGTGGGATATAGTACGTTCTACTGAGCAAATTTCAAAAGGTATTTTTACGTCAGTGAAGCTGACGCTTTGTGCTCTTACGAGCTTTTTACGACATATTAGACACCGGTTAACGCAGCGAGTAGTAAAGTTCAATGTTGATCAGCCAGCAAAGAAATTGACATTACACGATTCAAAGTCACCACGTAGTATTCGTCCTGTTTAACTTTGACATAAATTACACGTTTTTTCTTCTGACGAAGGTGTTTGACATTTATTGGTCGTTAAAAAGATAAGCAATTACGTGTTTTTGTATGTCAGACGTGTTTATTTAATATTTTATTCTTTTGGTACGAGTATACGGAACAGAAGTAGTTGTTTTTTTCTAGAGCGTGGCTTCCAGACAGATTGCCGTTGATTCCATTACATTGCTTTTAGTGGCAATCGATAAATGTCACGAATGTATGAGATTGAAGCTATTATCAACGATAATAACGCATAGACGTGTGCTTACTGGGCCGTGGAAATAATGCCTGAAAGCGTGCGATCTGTGCGATTGTTGAATCTATAATGCCTAGGGAATAAACCGTATTACTCAGGTGGGAATGTATTATACGCGAAAAGCACATTTATTTCGGTATACTATATGCGCGTGAATTATGCATACGTCAGATAGCATGTTACTCTACGTTTCTAGTAGATATGTAAATAGGCTACGTGTGGTAGGTACGTTACACTCTAATTCAACTTTTACACTGGCGCGTATTACTTCCGAAAAATTTGTTCGTTCAATTTTTCTTTCAAAAATTCATTTCTTCAAAATATTGAATAATATAATAACATACGGTTTTCGCTGCTGAACACGCAGCGAAATATTAATGTGATTGAAAGAACAGAAGGATTATTTGAAATTGAAACTGGAGGAGCAGTGTAGTATTTTTTTATTAGAATCTCATGAAGAGTATAAAAACAAAGTAGAATATAGAATAGTTGCGGATCCGTTGTATGAAATCAGAACTATCGGACCTAAATATTACTATTTTTTTGCATTTTTTTTTAAGGAGTATTTCAAGACATTGTTAGGAGAGAGGAAATATTTTTTTTTTCAAGAAATCATAAGTATTATGCGAATGTAGGGTTATTTGCATACGCATGACGTTGGAAAGTAAAGGGAACGAAGGACCCTTTGTTGCATTAATAAGGTACAGTCACGTGCGAAAATTATTGATCTGGTAATTACGTGAGCCGGAGCCGTTGATGCGAACGTTGAAATCTATTTTGCCTGGCAAACGGCCAACAACAGTTTCTAAAGCTGGACGTTTGCGCACCGTACGTATTACAAGACAAGCGAGAGCTACACGAGATTTGTGACTAGGATAGGAATTACAAATTAATATACAAACCGTGCACTGAGTGTTGAAGCCTAACTTGGCAATTTCTTCAGTACTGTAATTAGTTATGACTTCTTGTTCGCTATCGCGTCACCTTTCTACACGGCATTTTAGTCTCACGTGCAATCTGCAAGCTGATGCAACTGACACGTCTAGAAAATAATATACGTACTCTTGAAAACTAATAACATTGCCACTGAACAAGAACTCGTTAATCGAAACAACCGATGAAAGACATTGCAGAAATATTATTTATTTTATATTTCTTATAGAAAATATTTTCGCAGTTATTTCTTATCTACTTTTTTTTTAACCTTTAAACATCACTATCTAAAATTGCTTGTCGATACAAAATTATCTAACGAGTGGAGGGAATTATCATTTTTGATCATACCTTTTTCATAAATATTTTCGCTATTCATGGTACCATATATCATTTTATTGACTACGAAGAAAAGTTTCTCTTTATTGAATTCAGAATACATGGAAGATACATAGTTTTATTTTCGATAGGAAAGGTCACTAGCATTTCAGGCTCGATTTCATTAAATTGATCCGATGGAACTCATGGCATTTCAATGGAAATTTTTCAAATCACCTCTATTCAGGGTAAAATCGTAGTCGAACAATTTGCATGATTATTTTGACTCATTTTCCTTTATCACAATTTTCCTGATAATGCAAATTATATTGCTTATCACACCAAAAATTACTTTTCACGGGTTCAGAAATTTCTACAAAATACAGACACGTAATTCGACTGATATAATATTACTAATCAGCTCGAATTTAATAACCATACGTAATTCGATATTAGTGGTTCAATCACGGTCATTTAGCGGGTAGTGTATCTTATGGAATCACGCAATGTAATTTAGACAACCTATATCTATATTAATGCATCTGGGTGACACAGCAGTGTCTTAATTCTCTAATCCCTTGAGAGCGGCAGACATTGAAATTATCGAGAGTGGATAGAATTTTCGTAAGGAATGCAATTTCTCCTTTGGCGAGTGGCGCAATTGGTTTTGGCTAGGCGGATAAACGTAACAGTAAACGCCAAAGGCATGGAATACAAATAAGCCGCCAGTAGGTATATTCGTGACGCCACAGACTCGTTTCAGCGAATTACTTGAGATTATTTGTTTCACTCCGAGCAAATAGCGTTACTGCAGCATCTTCCTAGAGTGATAGATAAGGTACGGAAGACAAATACAGAAGTGCTTCTCTCTACATTGAAATTTATTATCAGTATATATATATATATATATCGCACCCTTTACGTATGACAATTTGAGGGATACATAGGATATTTTTTTTTTAACACACCTTAGTATAACCAAACTGTAATGTAGTCGGCAATGAAAAAATTTTGTTTAATTCCTAAAGCTGAATCTGATTACTTGTAATGATATACTTCTTACGTGTACCGTGAAATAGTTTGATATTATGAAAATTTCTTTTCCAGATTAATAAAATAATAACAGTTCTCGCTGAAATTACTGACTGTTATACGTTAGTAAATTAATTTTCGAAAAAAGTTTAAGATCGTTTCTTCGTGATTGAATTTTCTTTAACCCTAATACATCCGGAATGAATAGAGACTTGAATTTGGGTAAAATTTTATCTTTATCGGTAGGAGACCGCGCTTTGCGAGAGGATCCGATTAACTGGTTTACCGACAAAGTGAAACTCGTAAATGGTCCGCGTTAAGGCTATATCCAGGTTATAAAATGTGTCCTTCTTTTTTACTGATTAGTAGAGACTTTCTTTCTGGTCTCGGCAATGATCCAAATGGTCGTCAAGCATTATCCGCGGCTCGAATAAAGTTTTTTTCAAGCCTCTCAGTTTTATCGGATTGAAGTCGGTATATAGGATTCCGTAGAAACGTCATCAAAGAATGGCACAGTATAAAAAAAGTGATGGGACAGATCCTTGTTTCTAACGCAGCCGATAAGTTAACAATGAGAAGCCATAAATATCGTGAAAAAGCGTAGTTCTGAAAAAAGGCTGGCAGATATTTTGGCTATTGTCATTTGACGTCTTCTTTTTTGCAGCTGTACTGACTTTATCTAATCTATGAAATTTGATACAATAGTGGCTTGACGTTCGGTGCGTTATAGGTAAGTCGCAATAGATAAAAGGCCGATTTCCAAAAATTCTTCTTAGCTCAATATCGAATTCTTAAGTTTTCCACTTTGCACTTGTACGTTCTACGTGTGAACTACTCGGGTCGACGAATTTTCGGACACGTAGCGAGTTACAGTTCCTTTGCCTTTGAATAATGGCTATGCAAATCCCACTATTCTCCGCATTGCAATGAGAAGTAGAAACTAGTTTGTACCAGTTCCCTTTAACTCGACGTAACTATACGGACCGCTACTATGCGTCGGTACTATTATAATAAGGGTATTGGATGTATCGTGTCTCAAGAGATTGAATTGCGAATTGTTAGCTGTGACTTAGTTTGTATAAACACTTGTCCATAGTTTCCCTGACAGACGTTTATAGAAATCAGAAAGAGAGTTTCACGCTTTCTTAAATTTTTATACCGACGCTGAGTAAGTACAGGTTGCTGACAAATTTTCCGATGAAACTTTTAATTGTACCGTATTAAGTGCGTATACTTCGTGGGTAGACTGTTGATCTTGATAAAAAATAATATTTATAAATATACATCCGTGTCAGGGAGGAAATGATTCGAAGATAAAATAAACGAAGGATCGACGTAAAGTCGATTTCTAAGCGGATTTTAAAACACTTGTCTGTGCTATAGAAAAAAGGTTTCGCGACGCTTGAGGAAGAAAAATGGTTTATTTCGAGCGACCAAAGCTTCTTTCGCGTTTACACCAAATTTATCATTCCGTCGACTTTTACGGACGCGACTGACATTGACATTTTTTTTCGCATTTCACGCGGACTCTAAAGCTGCGAAACGTTTTTCGGGTACGCATTGCGAAAGGGACACGTACTCTGGCTGAGATTTTTTTTAATGCTCGAATTTTGAAGTAAGTATGACAAGGACGAACGAGCGCGCTTAAGGAAGTTGCGTGAGTTCGATTTACATACGTATAGGCTGGGTCAAGGTCGGTCGAAAATTCGAATCCACGTTACAATAAAACGCCATCATCATTCATTGTCAATGTTGCTTACTCGGAATATCTGTCTCTTTCACTCTTCCTTAGTCAATGTCTATTGACTAACTTTCTTTGTGTATCATTCTACTTATTTTCTATGTTTTGGTAAAATGGAAGACATATATATATATATATATATATACACACACATACACACACATATAGTCAAAAAGGTTTGGAACCATTTTCAAATCCTCGCATAACTGTTTTTTTATATTGACACTATCACATGTTGTTACGCTACGGATATATCGAAATACTTGATATTTCAATTTCATATGAATATTTCAACGTATCTCATGACATTGCAATTCCGTAAAATCCCATCTTGAACGTTTCTATAAGATCGTTATCTCGCAGTGCTTGAAAGTTTTCTTTTTATTGACCGTCAAGAGCCAAGGCAAACGTATGATAGATAAGATACGTAAAGAGGAGGTTGATTCGAAACGAAATTGGTTTGTAGAACGAGTGCTCTCTCCTTTTCCACCTGACACATTGCTTGACAAGTATGGCATTTGGGTCTCTCGAATAATTCGGGGAAATATTTTCCGAGATGGCTTACCTTAGGATTCGCCTGCAGAATAATAAAGTATCTCACGAGGCCTAACAGTGACAAACTGCGTACAACCAAGCTTACTAGTCCCTTCGATCTGCACAACCCCATCGCTTCTCTAGCCACCCCTAACACTCCTTGACGTCTTCCGCGCTTACGTTTCACCTGCAGCGATCCAACCCTTATCACGCTCTGATGGCCGACTAAGCGCATAACTTATTTACTTGCAAAATGTGTCGTCTCTCATTTTAGAGCTCTTTTCTTCTTTTTTTTCTCCTGAATTGTTTATAGGTTAGACACAGAAATATCTTTGCAATTCTTTATGTCGATTTCTCAACGGAGCTACTTTTATAGCCCCTGGAACTATGTATTGATAATAAGACTGACAAACATTTTTAGGGGAAAATTAATATAATATCTTTCGCATTCTTGAAATACTATTCTTACAACTAGAGAGGATTAAGGTATATCAAAGTAATGAAAATGTTATGTTTAGGATAGAATAATTTTTAAATTTGCAATATTAAGAAATTTGTAAATTAATATCGTTGCTTCACTTTTTCTTCAATTACGTAATTTAATCTATATATTTAGCTTGTGGATTAGTTAAGGAATTTTATTTTTGAGTATAATATTAATATTATTCTCTCTGAATGAACGGACGAAGACGCGCCAGATAAGACGGTCTCTTCGTGTAAAATTTTGCTCAAGGTTTAATTAAATCCTCATTTCGATTTATTAGTAAGATAGTTCAGCTCGTTTGCCAATTGAATCGATTCAAGATCATTTATTCGTACCGCATTGTAGTAAATTCTATATGGTATATAGGTATACCGTTAATAGAAATCCTGAAAGGCTTTATCTATACGAAAACTTTCTAAGACCTTCGCACAACGCCCCGTCGAAGCTTGAGGATATTTGATTTTCCTTGGATTCTACGAAGAATTCCGATTTAAATTTTAGCATTAAGATTCAAGAAAAATACGGATGAAAGATGCAGTAGGTCTTATCAATAAGAGAGCAGACCTACGTTCAGTTCTTAGGTACGTTTATTATGTCAGAGAATCGCAAAGAAATTCTCTCTATACAAAAAATCGTAAAGAAAATATTTTGACATCCCACGATTTTCTATTGTTTAAAAAGATGGTATAAACTACTCCCACTGTTTTTTTATACTGATTACAGGATATTATTACTGTTTGAAAATTTTCTATTCCGCAAATGTATGAGAGTTAACGTATCTGCGCGGGAGAATAATGAACATTTATATTCTTTAATAAAATAAATATTTTATTTAAACTGTAGAGGAACTTCGTTTGTACTATCGCTGTGGTATCTTCGGTAAGGTTAGAGGGTGCTTTTTCATTATTTCCTTAAAAACCGATAGCTTTGCAAGCCCTAGCCTTGCAAGACATTAAATTTCACTGGTTAATCAAATGTATAGGAAATATTGATGAAACTTTGTGTATCATCTCGGAGACCGTGTTGAAACAACATAAGAGGCCACCAAGGAAAAGCGATTATTGAGAGGAAAGTGGGTGTGAACGCCGCGTGAAAAATTGAAAAATAAATTAGCGCTTTAATGCGTTGGCGAATATTTTTCGAAGCTTTATCGTTTTCTGTATTCACGTATAACACTCGTGCTTTATCCAGGGGTTGTGTGACCGAAGAAATTTGCATTTCGCTGACAACATCGTGCACAGCTGCATTCGTAATTCTTCACTGAAATTCCCGCCCTCTTTCGAGTTCGATTTCACGGCTGAGCTTTTCTAAATTAGCCTCGAATAGAGTACTGCACCTTTTTTTTATCGTCCAATTAAAGCTAAGCAGTGACGTCGGAGGGGCGAGCTTTTCAGAGGAACAGAATCTGAGTAATCAAGCATAATATTTAATTTCAGTATAATTCAGAGAGCCGCCCAGCCAGAGGAGTTGCTCTTGAGCTTTTTTTTGAGACGATATAACGTATATGAATGGGATATGCATGTATATGGTAGGAAATGGATCCCGGATTTCGTGCTCCTTATAAAAGTGTACCTCATTCGTTATGTACCTTTCATGAATTTCCGTGAAAATGTTTTACGTATGTGAAAGACGGAAATTATTTCTTGAACTTTTTGCCCTACTGAACGATTTTAAAAGATCCCGTATCATTTTCGCGACCGATATCGATTTTTCTTGAGTCTCCTAGGCCTTGCTTGTGACACCATTCGTCGGTGACACTCTATGTCGTCCATGAAGAAAACTTTCTTCAGGATCAATGTCTTGCATGCTTGTAGGCGTTTCAAGAATATGCAAAATTTTTTGTTTTTAATAATTACACGAAAATTTAATCGATATAAGATTCTCGTTGTACTGCGTATTTTTTTTTGTATCAAACGATTTTGTCATATCGAGCTAGTTTGCAAGTACTTCATAACTTGATATTCGTGTTCGTATCACTTGTAGTGCAGGTTTTTTTGGTGTAAACTGGAAATGGCATACTTTAATTTGCGAAAATATTTGCTGGATGGATATTCTTTCAACTCCATCGAAACTTATTCAAGGCTGTATAAAATCGTCATGTTATAACAAGACTTTTGCTTCTCACGAAGCTACGCTTATTTAGGCCTAATTGTATATTGTAATAAGGGAGATTCGTGTAAATTACCTGAAATCAATGTGATCATAATTAGGTAAGTCGCAACTCTATTCAATTTACTTGATTAAAATTTATCGCCTGCAATCAATCAAACTGGCCTCCCTTCTTCCTTCCCCTGAGAAATCAGTTGCTGATTCTCGCACAGTCGTCTTATTTGAAATGGCCAGGTACGTGCTTTTGTATTTTATCTATTCTGTGTGATGATCAAAATCAAGTACATCGTTTCCTATTGCCGGTGCCAAAAAAAGAACAAAAATTCAAATATTTATAATGTTTTCTAATGATCAATTGTTTTATTTAAATTTCAAATAATCCTAAAAATAGGTTGAAGCAACTTGTCATAGTCACTAATGGAATTCTGTGATATCGTTTAAACAGCATAGTGCTCATAGTGCGACATCACTGCAAATCCAAGTGTGTTATTCTCCTATCCTTTCTCTGGTAGTCCCTTTTTACACTGTTACAACTGTGTTATCTGTACGTTGGAATATATAGGAATAACAACACACTTTTAAGCGTGTAAAAAGTGACTACTACAAAAAGGATAGGGAAATAACACGCTTGGATTGGCAATGACGTTGTATCCCTTTGAGGCAAGAAAATTACGGACAATTTTTACGTGACCTCGTGCAATTCGATTGCGTGTACGTTAAAGCACACAGTACGTATTACTTCGTTATTAACGATCGCACGGCGAGAGCTGCTTTTGGTCATTTGTTTTCTTGCTAAAGTTCGAACGACGCTTGGTAAACTAGTTAAATCGACGTCATAAAGAAGAAGTTTGATTAATCTTCATCCTAGGATGCAATGCAGACGTATAGATCGGTTATAATACCTTTTGATTAATCATTACTTTTTATTTATATGAATTATGCACTTTGCAACATTTAATTTACAAATTATGAATTTCACGCGAAGCTCCACTTTCACTAGCAACTCTTTATATGTACATGAAAATCGTTACTGCAATATGTATTTTCATTGATTTATACTTCCGCAATAGCACTTCTTTTTCACCTATGATAACATTCGAATACCCGTCGGTAACTTTGTCGGTAATGCAGAATTTTGTTCAAGCTTATCCTCCGTAGGTTCGTAACCAGTGGATCGAGAGCTTTCGAAACTCGTTTAAAATTCTCCATAGAGCTTTTCAGTGGAATATTCACGTCGTACGAGCCACGATACACAGATGACACCGTACAAGGATATCTAAAAGAATCGTTACTTTCAACTGCTTGTACCTTTTTTTTTCTCGAATTACAGAAATTACTTATACTGTATCAGAAAATTGATCGTACCAAGAACTAAAGACGCATTCTATTGTGCATGTAGAGTTTTTAATAAGTAAAAGAAAATGGTTTTACCAGTTTTAAAGAAGAAAAATATGTGCAATTAAAATTCTTGTATTCCATGAACAGAACATTTCTATTATACAAATAGAAGATATCTAGTATCCAAAATCTCTGCTGTGATTGGCCAACGTGAATTTCACGCATTCTCCCAGGACGCAACCAGTTTGACTACTGGCGATATTTACTTGACCACCATGATATGCGATAACGCATTCCCGCGAAACACACATCGTAATAATTATAGGGACTACCACAAATTAGTACAACATTTACTCATAGTTATTATGTTATTCAACACTGCACGCATTATGTACTGATACAGCACTAAGAGATATTACATAAAGTGAATTATTAACGGCACTGCTTCTCATTGATTCACCTCAATAACAATGCCATTGGATATGCACGTGTATAGTAATTGACATAATTCGGTTACGCATTGATCGGTATGCTATCGACTATCGGACACAAATATTTAGCAGACCAATATTTGGCAGAGCCATTTCTGTTTGACATGCCTTCAATTTTTAATCGATCGAAACCCTTTAATTTCCTAATTTGCAACGGCGATTATCCATAGTCGATTTAATTATGAATTTCATAGTTGCGTCAATTAAAAGAACAATTGACTATACTTAGACTCATCAAATTCTCAAGCAAATCTTTCTTATTAACAATTACGAATCACTAATGGTTTTCTGCTTCACTCTATAGATATAGTATGCTTCAGTAGTATGCTAGGAGCAGCCATGATGCTTGGTTCAACGTTAACTGATTTTGACCTCGATTTAGTTTCTCTAATTACCGGCAGTTAGCGTGGATATAATTTATCTATTAGAACTAATCCGTAGCACATATAATTTCTTCTAATAATATTAAGCAGTATTAACGATTATATGACTTATTGGACATTGATAAATATATTCTTCGTTGAGTTTACCAAGAGCAAAAAAACACAATGAGGTCTCACGAGGGTCCCACTCGGTACTCAAAGGGTTAACTGTATTCAATGTCTTTGTCTTATATCTTAATAAATAATTAATAAATATTCTGTATAATAATTCAAACGAGATTAGTAAGCTTGCAAGTCATTATCAGTACCGATAGAACATGGCAATTATCATTGACTGTTTCCTACACTCATCTTTCATTTTCATAATATACCACATTCATGATAACTTTAATTCATGATTTCATTCAAAGGGTGTAACATTTTTGAATTGTATACGTACTGCCTGATCTATTATGTTGCACGTTTTTTTTTTAATTTAAGTTATTTATAAGACTTTGGTTCCGATTCATATCACAGTCACACGACTTCATTAATAATTGCACCCATGTAGTAAACGCGATTGGAAGGTAGTAAGCTTGCGATTCACTATTAGTAAGGTAGCAGAGCACTAGGTCAATCGTGACGCTATTCCCAGCTTGTACGCTGATTGGTCGAATCGTACTCCCCCTTGGACGTTCTAACAAAAGGTCATGGACGTGACACGAGTCGAGAGCATACCCCATTGTAATTAGAATATGCACTATGCAGTTAATCAATAGTTATCGGTACATGTATGATAAATTTTAAGATAAGACAGACTTTTCTTTTTGAAGATAATGAATATGAGAAACCTTTTACAACTATTGTATATGCTTATACGAGTCATGCATGTGCATAACTATGAGATACACTGATAGCTTTGCTTTCGAGCGTAATGTTTACTCATCCTTTTGATCATGTTTATACTGCATATCATACTCTATTTGTGGAGGCTAATTAGTTTAATATATAAACATATATATATATATATATATATATATATATTTAATTACGTTCTGGTGGTTACCATAAGAGCTGTGCATGTCATATATGTTAATTTATGATAACGTTCCAATGACAAGAGATATAGAATTTGTGACTTTTCGTTTTGTAATTTTTTATTGCCTGTTATTTTTATCATGTGTTTAGAAATATTTTATATTTAAATTTTTATACTTTTTATCATTTATCTTTTATGTTCTGGTATCAAGCGTGGTTGTTTCACGGAATTTTCTTTTTCATGGTAAATTGTTTTCCGTATTCCATTTTCTTTGAAATGTGTGTAAATATGTGAATTGATTTTGGACTTAGTTTTCAATTCCTTTTCTCGTCTCGTTCAGCACGATTTAATTTATTCTGACAAAGCTCATTGTAGCGTCATGTAATATTTTTTTTTTCGCCTCGGTAACGAAAAATTAGAAGAAGAAGTTTGATTTTTTCTTGTCTACATAATCATTGTATTTATAAACGCTCGTATATATATCGTGGTCTTGTCAATTGGTTTTAAACTAACAAGGAAGGTACCTCAGGTTTTGTACTTTGATTTCGTTAGTTTTTAAATATGTTACTCTTCATCAAAATCTAATAGACACGTGTTTTTTTTATATCTGCGGTAAACTGGTTTTAGGGAGTAAAATCAACGCCCAAAGTTGGGATCCCCGAAGGTGGTTTTCGCAGTTTTGCATATTTCCAGTCGAGATTTTTAAATATGGAACCAATTGAAGAATAATTCTCGTGATGAATAATGAAAAATGCATTTAGGTCGGTTCTGGGGTGGGGGGAGGGGGTAAATGCGTAAAAATGTATAAGAGCTGAAAAATGTGAAATCTTTATAATAAAAAAACTATTGATTCGATTTTGATGAAACCAATTGTATTTGAAAGTATTTTAAAAAAGTAGGAGATACAGGTTCTTGCGTTTTTCGAAAAAGATGTCGTTTAAGGGATGAACCACCCCTATGCCAGTGCAATCAATTTGTTATTAAAGCGGCAATATCTTGCTTTGATTTGCCTTGGCAATTATTAGAAAGCTCCTTTTATGCGTTAATTAAGAAGCTCAATCGTTTCAATAACTTTCGGTTCTATGTTTACCAAAACCACGCCTTTGTTTCTGTTCACCGTTCTGGCGGGATTCCTTACACGTCCGCGAGTTCTTCAGATCTCTTGTATCCCGATGGTTTTAAGGGTCGCTAAAACTGATTTTGGGCTTGAAATTTGGAAATTCACAATGCCCGATACTTTCAAAATGCCATTTTTTAATTGTTATGGTAGAGGATAGCTACCTCCCCTCTCCCCCCATAATTAACCAAAATGCATTTTTCATTATTTATCATGAAGATTATTCTCCAATTAGTCCCATTTAAATATCTCTACTGGAAATATGCGAAACTGCGAAGAACCGCCTTTGAGGAGCCCAACTTTGGGGTTTTATTTCTCCCCCTAAAACCGTTTTATCGCAGATAAAAAAAACACGTTGTTTCTAGATTTTTAATGAAGAATAACATATATCAAAACGAACGAAATTGAAGGACGACATCTGAGGTACCTTCCTTATAAGTCCATCCATCATTGTCGATGGAAACAGGCCTTCAAGTTATTTGTCAAAAACATTATTGTGGGATAAATTGTGGTATTTTACGATTCCAATAAATTTTTGGGGAATTCAACATCAGTCTTTTTTTACTTGTCCTTATATTATTTTGTTACATACATATATCATTATAATATTGAATATATAATTTTCTCTGGGAATTGGAACTTTCGTAGATGATGCAATGGAATCTTATACATAAGAACATGTGCAAGCCAACAGGAAAAGAAGAAAATCGTTTGCTTGTAATAAACAAAAAATAAAATCAGAATCAATTCTAGAATTCCAAGCTTTCAAATTCCTAATAATTCACCAGCATCTGCGGTATAATTTTCTAATGGGATGAAAATGAAGATTTCCTTGTTCAAGATATACTTTACCTAAATAACAAAATCTATACTGCATAATATATCCGTTAGAACAATTTTGCGCGAGTCATTAAAACTATAATATAGTAATTAATATTTTTTATTTATTACTCATAATTAAAATCAATGCTATAATCGTATAGTAAACTATTTCTTTATGCCTTTATAAGTGTAACGTCTCCAAATTTCATGAAATAATACAAGTTTCATTAACACTGGATTAATGTATACATATACCTACGGACACGCGTAAAATGGATGAGTAAACGAAACCAGAGATTTTCATTAAGAAAAAATTTATTTTATTTAAAAATAAAATAAATATACACTATCAACTAAGAATATTTACCATTATACAACATTATATTTATTCTAGTAAGCATAAGTGGTAAGAGAGAAATTTAAACGATAAATATAATTTGTCTTGTGCGTCAAAAAGACGCGCTTCGTAAACCTAGTGTCAAAGCTCTCTTGCTAATTATAAACTTGGATAGGAATTAAACGAAACAGCCTTGCATGCTGAAAACTTAAACATCGAAATTTAACTGCATACTCAATTTATTTGTTACCACAAGCTGACGTTAAAGTCATTAAAAGAACTTTTGCCATCCATACGTGTCTCTAGTAACATATTGCGTTCAAAGTTTTTATATGCATACAATATCACGAGCATCGCATCAGTACCAAACTGACGAAGTTCAAAATCAACACCTTCGGATGTCACGTATATCTAGCAGATCTTGTATCTTTCGTATCTGACAATCTACTGTATATCGATAATCATTTCATCGAACGAATGACGTATACACGAGTCACTAAATGATTTATTGCACATATAAGAAACAATAGGTGTCACGACGTTCTGTATCGTAAATCGGAAATATTTCGGCGACCGTGTTGATGAACTCCTGACGGTATTAATTAAAGGAGGCAGGTATTTCAGTACGAATAAATCGACGTGACTTTAACGTAAAAATTAAATATATCGATTATTGATACAAGATGGTGAAAAAGAGCACAGAGGTACGTGTCGTCGGTTGTTGAGTTAGAGCACGACTGTTCCTTTTGTCTTAAATAAAAAGGGAAGAGAGTTTGGATGTGGCTGGGGAACAAATTAAAGAACTGGGGATGGGCAATTATAAATTAGTGGGTGTATAGTTGTGGAATGCAGGAAAGTGGATGTAGCGCACATGGAAAGGGCCTTGCGAAGGGAGTACCTGAAGATCGTCAATTTCCTGAGTTTCAGGAACCACCATTGATTCTCCAAGTACTTAAGGAATGACGGACACTGGGAACGGGGAGACAGTGGGTCAAAGGAGGGAGCCTGTGACGTAACAGTAGTTTAATTCTACACGATACCCCTAACAATTGTCGTATCACTTAATAAATTTTTTCCTACAACAGATTTCGATGCAATAACGTCATTTGTCAAAGTCTATTCGTAATTTGAATATCTATCGCCAATCGATTTTAATTTATCAATTAATCTTGATATAGATATATTTTTTAAAGCTTTGTGTAATGCATGCGAACACTGTGCATCGATCTTTAAGGAATATTTTGCATGTGGAATAAAGGTAGAATATCGATCACTGCTCGTCTCAAAACATACCAGTAGAAATTCTATTGAAAAGTATGAAATTGGTTCCTTGTTTTTTTTTTATAAGGATTTGAAGTGCTATTAAACAAGGATTAGAGACATGTACTTTGTGAAATTTTGATTTGCGGATGAACGCTGATTCTTGTTAAATTATATAAAAACTTTATCTTGAATAATTAATTAAAAGCGAAAGGATTAATCGGAAAAAAGTCATGAATTTCTGAGTCAGGATTGAAATCACTTTTTAAATTGAGATTCACAGGCTTATCACTGGAGTGGCTTTTGGTCTGAGATAAAATATGTTTGGTGAAAATGAATATTGTGGAAACGTGACTTAATGCTCTTATAAGGACATTTTGTTTTTGGGAAGCTAAGTGATCTTTCTTCCAAGTTCATTTTACTTTATAAGCAGAAGATGATCTTCCCTTTATATTATATTAATTTTCAGCATAGCGTTCATTGCGAAGGCTCTAGAATAATATTAAGTTTCGAGAAGATTGCTAATGGTGCTTCGTTCGAAAAAATTTACTTGTATATTCGTCATGCAAATTTTCGTCATGGACGGCCTTGTCTTCCTTCGAAGCTTTGCGACGGCCGTCGTAAAGTTTATGTTAATAGATTCAGGAGTACGCAACGTAAATTTCGATAACGGGTGGCTCAAATTATTGGATTCGCGGTTCAAGCAATCTGCCCATTGCTGATAAGATTACTGTAGCAATGACCTTTAAATTAATATATTATTTAATTATTTAACCTTTTAATTGTTAGCTGGTGTTTTTTTTCTATATAATATTGTATATTTCTGAAACACGCGTATTTCACAGAAAAGAATTCACTGAGATTCTTGCAATAATAATATTCTGTTTATATTACGGTCTTTTGAAAGTAAAATGTAAAAGTTATTCATAAAACATTGATAACAACACTGCGCCATGAATTTAATTTAGCGAGCTAAAAAGTGATAAGATTTTCGTATGCTTTCATCTTCTTAGTCTGAAAGCAACCATAAAGAGCTTTACCGAATTTCGAGCTTACCGGTCAATGGTAAATGCTATAGCCAGAGCAGAGGAACGATAAGGGATTTCTTATCTGAAATTCAGATCTGGGAAACGTAAACTGAGTTAAAGTATTGGTATAAGTCCATGCACCCTTATGTTACTGGTTCGGTACGTCATGTCTTTAGGATTAATATTATTCCATGTTCGATGAAACAATTTCACTGAAAACTGTTGATGTTCCAAAAATAAGATACGTTTATAGAAGCCCTAATGTTATTTCCATTTGTTTCTTTTTTGAAAACGTATTCCGTGTTCCTTAAACTCAGAATGCTAGGATACAATATCGAATTTTTTTCTTTCTCTAAGTTCCCTCATACGTTACGTATTTCCTTTTTATTTGTTAATATCTATTCAATCCCTGCAATTTCATATATACGTATAGTTTATCGATTGAGAGATTCAGTGTAATGTAAACAAAGTCAACCAAAACTCACGTTACGCGGGTCATGGTGTATCGCACTGGTAGCTCTTGGCACGAGGGTGCCCGAGCTTTACCGAAGGCGTACGAAGCTTTTGCTCCGAGATGTCAGACCTCACTCGACACGCGCGTCGAATACAGACAGACGGACAGAGTTCATTCTGCCGGCAGTATCTCCGATCTCGCCAGGTTTGACCGCGTCTTATTCATTTACTTTTCTTTTCGATTTGTGGATGTTCAGTGAACGACAGTGTGTCAGTGCTTTGTAATACCATTGGTTTTTGATATCGTAATGATATTTAATCGAACATCTAAAATAGATAATGCTGGAATTGTCACATTTCGTACAAATAGATCTCAGCATTTGTTTGAGCATATGACACAAGTTGAAGTTTCAGAGTCGATAAAAGCCTGTTGAATTTTGTTAAAATCTCATTGTATCAATGCAAGAAATATTTGTGATATCAGTGAATTCCAATATTGTTATCACGAAGTATGATATAATTGACGTTAATATATTTCGTCATTACCGATAAAAATTTTCTGATTAATTTTTACCTTTCTTTTTGTGTATCATGAGTCATGACTATGTTGTGCGTCGTTCTTAATGTACTATTGTAAACGGAGTATTTGAAGATATTCGATTTTTCTTCTGTAGACTTGATAGTATTTCCGAGGGTTCACGTTACAAAAAATAAAATTGCTGAGAGAGCGGAAAAGCTCGATGAAATTATAGAGGGTCTTATTTATTATTCTATTTTTCAAGCCTTATGGCTCTCTGTGAATAGTCTGTAGGAATGACGTCGGCGTCCCCTTTTTAAAGTAAAAGCAGGAAATTGCATTGTTACAACGAGATTTCCCCAGTCGGTCAATCAAATTTTTAGACATTCAACAATTTCTTTTACGCCAGTTTCTTTACCCACTGCAGGGTCCCAGTTTCCGCAACAAGTAATCGATTTCGAGTATGAGCATCCACATATCGAGATTGTTGGGAGAAGTAAAAGAAATTACTTAACCGTGTAAATAAATATTTATCTTTTATTTTCTAGTGAAAGTCGTCGGATCTTTAAAGATTTTTAATATTTTTTGACTGAAAATGGTTCACATGGGCCTGATGGGCCAGTACTTTCCGGAACTGGACCCAAATTCGGTCGGGCCGCCCAGGGCGGTCGATCCTGCCGTACAAGCTCGAAAACTCGTAAGTAATTTATACCGATTTTTGTTACGTAACATCAACAACGAATTTTCGTGACTTCATACTTAATGGCTTTATATCAAACTATAAATAAATTATGGTCCTTTTATGGGCATAATATTATGAGAGGTTATGCGAAATGCCGTTATTTTAATGTTTACGCGTTATAAATATTCATTTTTAATATTCCTTTTTATATTTTTTTCACATAGTACTGAACTACGAGATAAATTTAGTAAAAGTAGCTTATTTGGCTTTTGCGTAAAAATTAAGGTAACAGTCGAATTGAATTTTTAAAATATTTATTATTCGTTTAGAATCATTAATGTCGGTGACATCGTACATCGTAAAGACTTATTATTCGTCACGTTGCATTTCTCAAAAGAGATCATGAAAAGCGAACGCGTGACTCGTCCGTTCGATTTAAAAAGGGCATCATGTGATTTCCATCCCTCTATTCTATATAGACGTCATGATCTTTAAATAGAATACGGTTGAATGCCGTATATATATATATACACACACCAAGGGATCATGTCCCATTCTTATTTTCCAATAACGATATTAAATACATCTGCTAAGCAAAGCCACCATTTATAATTAACTTTATAGAACTTCATTATCACACTTATTTATATTCTGCAATAAATTTCACATAACGAGCACAAGTTGCATTCAACAATGCATTTCCCAGATGCACGGACCGCAATAAGAGTAGAATCCAAAATTAATCCAAATATGTCTTGTCTTGAGTCACCAATTAATACAAAATGTACAGATTAACCATATTCTTATCGAAGCTGCGTATAAACCCCAGTGCGAGCTCTCAGCATTAAAGTGACGTCACGTAGGATTACCTTAGCGAGGTCACAAGATACCTGCACGTGAAGGTAAAATCAGGACGTATGTAGGTTGCATCGATCCGTAGTTGTACCTACGTCAAGTGCATCGAAATACGTATTTTTAGGAATTGCTCCTTTTTTTTTAATTTTACTTACTCACTCGTTAATCTTATCGTTAACGAGTAACAGTCCTCAAACAATAGCAAATCCGAATGGGTATCCAACCAAATGTGTTCATCCGATAGAAGCGTCAAACGTTGCATTTGAAGAGTTTTTTGCGACATGGTTATCAGTTGCCAAATAGTAACCAGAAGAAATTCTGTACACGTGTCTATTCTGATACACACGTCAGTTGACGTCATCGGTTTGCTCCTGACTTTTTTCTCTATGTGTTTTCATCCCAGCCGATTAGCGAAGGGAACAGAAATGCGTTAGTAGCTTCGATTGCTTCTGTGCATTAATGAAAATTCGCTAGGCACTTTAAAAGCTTTTGATGAGGTCTGAATTTTTTTAATGACTTTTCTCACGTGTTATTCGGTTAATAAGTTGCTTCGCTGTTTTCATTTTTCTTCATATTTCACCTTTGTGCATTATCACAGTTATGCACGTCATCTCATTTTCACCTGTTACCTCTCGACAATGTCGGTGTTTAGGGGTCAATTCGAAGAAAAATACATAAAGTGAAATTTTCTTTGGGATTTTTTAAGGATTTTTTTTATCAGCCTATATTTCGGTTGTTTAATAAATTTGTCATTGTGTTGTGTTGCCTCATTTTTGTCATTGATTTCCTACTAATTTGTTTCTTTTTGTTGTTGTTGTTGTTGGACACTGGTGATATTTAACGATGTTTCATCATTCAGCGGGCTTTTGATGGAATTCGTGACTTGGTTTACTGTTACCTTGTTAATTAGAGGCTTCGTCAACATGTGCTTCCACGCGGAAACTCTCTTGGGTATGTGAATGTTTTATCCATTCCCTTCAGTTACACTATGTGCTACCGAGTCTACCCTTTCACAGTACCTATGTATTATTAGTGATGTCGATACCGGACTGTTTTTATTTTACTTTTAATAATATTTTTAAAACGTTTTACGTTAAGCTGAACTTGTAATTTACGAACTTAAAAAATAATAATTGTACTGTGTGGTGGGTAGGAGATGGGATATAATTTGAAAAAGCTGCAAGTTGAAACTTGCAATTTGCTTCCTCTTAATCGTAGGTGTACACGAAGTCCTTATGCGAGGAAGCATTTTTCATTATTTCTAATCTTTGGCTTTCTCATAGGTGATACTTCATTTACTAACGAACCGCGAGATTTCTAATTGCTATAAAATTAGATCCCCTTGGCCGATCTTCGCCAAATTTCATACGTATTACGGCTAGATGATATTTCATACTTGCAGAGAATTGCGGTTTGATTCGTTGAAGTAAGCGCTAGTTACAGCGATAAAGTTGATTTTTCGAAAATTTCAAAATATCATAAAATCAAAACTTCTCGTTGGATTTGGACTAAATGTCAATACCAACCAACCTTGGATCCAAATCCCCGTCAAGAACTATTTAGACGAGTATCACAAAATTTGCGATCGCTACAGTGATAACGTCCTTTTTTTAGGAATTTTAAAACGACATAAAATCCGAGTCGCAGCTTGAAACGTGACAAAAATTATAGTCAATGAAGGGATTATGGAGCTGCACCTGTCTGCAAAATTTGGGGGCTTTAGCTAAAACCGTTCTCGAGTTATACACGTTTGAATTTTGGGAGGCCATTACACACGTACACACGCACGCGCACACACGTGGACATTTTCTCCAAAAGTGTTTCCTCTTCGTTTTGGCACATTCTAAACATGGTGACATGAAGATCTCGAAAAAAAATTGCCACCGTCACGTAACTTTCTTTATGAAGAAGCAAAAAACAATGTTTTTCAGCTTATAATTTTCGTTCGATTTTTTTTGGTCTATCCAAATTTTGGATAGTTGCTATAAAATAGTATATAATGCAACTAGTGCGTAAAGTGAACTTTTTTCTTCACGAATCACGATTGTCGCAAACGAACCACCGACGGAGTCACCTTGCGATCATGCGAGTGAGAAACAGCACGCATAAGTTGCATTGGCTATTTTTTTGCACGGACGTGAGTAAAGTTCACGCGTAAAGTTAGATTTTCAGTGCGTAAAGTTTAATTATCACGCTGTACACAGTATGACAAAGAATACACTTTACGCACCGAAAATCGAACTTTACGCGTGGACTTTATTCACGGCCCTACAAAAATACATATCAATACGCACGTATTCGTAACTGAATCAAAATATCCATCTAAGGGGCATGTTTAACATATAAAAATTGTTTCCACGATAATAATGTTTTTCAGCGTTTCTAAATTATTTATCATTGTGAATGTAAACGTGTATTCAAGTATGCATAGAAAGTAAAGGAATTCTCCTGTGGGAAACTAGAAAAGGGAAGAAGAGACTCTTGGGGAATATTTCTTAATTGAACTATCATTGTGGTCATTGAATGTCAATTAATTATACTAATTATATTAATTGTCATCGTAATTAGTGGAATTGATATAATTGATTGGTATAGTCGAATGAGGGTTATGGTCCATGAATTTGGTTGGTCAATGATACAGGAATCAATCGACCAATCAAATTCTTGAACCCATAACCGTAGTTCAACTACGTAATATTGCGAGGAATCATTATTTTGTCAACCTTTTCGAGTTTCTACCATTAGAAATTCTATAAGATTTCCATTATACTTGCGTAACAAACAATTATAATATAAGGGATGTCATTATTTTTTTTCGTCAACACCGTATACAACTTTTCGTTTTCAAGCAAATCAAATAAGGTCACTCAAGCGCGAGTGTGAATTTTCATTTATCACGGTTCACTGAAATCTCTCGCACACTTTTCCAACTTCCTCTGCATTATGTAAGCTTCGATTCATCGTTTTCTTCGCGAGAAGCAATAATAAAAAGTAGTAATATTATTTTCCTTATTTCAATATTCAAATTCATGCATTTCGCATATCGTGCATTGTATCTATGTATTTCTAATGAAAGTTTAGAAAATCGTTGACCGTCGAGGTACTGGAGTATGTATAGACACACATATACATATATATATATGTATATACAGTGTATATGGTTCAGGATATATTAGAGGCTATCGATGTCACTTCGGCCAGTAAACAACAAAAATTCCACAAATAATTTTGAAAAATCGAATTACTTTATTGAAAAATATTTACCGTGTGTCGAAATTAAAACGAGAAAAAACGTCAGAATTGTTTTGGATCGCCTCATTATTGCTTTCTAGATATACAATGTATCTTATTAAATATTGGCGCAAATTCTCATTCATTAATTCAGCCATTGGCATTAAAAGTTGGAGTGGCGATAATAAAGCGCTGACTTTCATTAAAAACAATTAAATTACTGAATTTCCATGCAATTGACGCTACCTCTTAATAATACAGCTTTTCGTACAAAAGATCGTGTGATGGTATCGCTGAGACGTGGAGGATACAAAATTTGAAAGATATACATTTATCGATTATTCTGTTCATTATACAGGCATATAAAAAAGGGGCTTGAATTCTTCTTTTACCGGAGCTTTGGTACCAAAGGAATAAAAATATTTAAATCGATGGGAATGACTGTCACTTGTTCGCTCCGAATTTTATATAAATTTTCAAATTCTAGACTAACGAGTATCCCATGGAATGAAGGCATTCATTTTATTTCTGTAACAGAATCACCTTGGTGTACATTATATTTTAGATGTGATCTATACAGTTTCACAGAATTTGGGTTGGACCAATAGATGCTTTCATAAATATTTTTATTGTCATTTTGACAATGAGAATAAATCAAAATAAGTTAGTATTTACGTTTCAATATGTCGACGGTATATTTGTATATTATTGTATATTTGACATTATGCTCCATTCGAAAATGTTCCTCGTATTATGTAATATAATTATAATCATCCACTCATTGATGTGTATATTTGCGTATAGATAGATTCTAGTTATAAAAATTGTACAGGTACTTGTCAAATTGAATATTATCAGTCATTATGAATCTCGAAATATTTTACGGTCATACTTTTATAAACTCTTGCGAGGTATCGTAGTCGAATTCTTGTACACAGTCCCATTTTATTTTTTCTGATCCTACGTTTTTCATCCTGATCAACTTGGATAATCATCCCATAAGTTTACGCATGTTTATCTCACTGAATTTCTCCTATCATTCTTTTTTTTTGTCACTTTTCACTCGTTGCACTACCCCGATTCTACCGTCAGACTCCATATCCTTTCTGATGGGATATAACGGCGAAACGAACGGAGGGAGCGAACGGGAATAGCCATAAATGAAATTGAATTCTTAGCCATGTCAAGTTGCTGTCTTTCGAGATGAGCAATTTTCCAAGTATTTGCTTTGCGATATAAACGAGTGAGTAGACGACTTAAGGGTATGGGCGTATGTTAACATGATTTAATGATTGCCCCCCCAAAAAATACGTACATCAAAAGAGAAGAGAATTGTTTGCACAAAGGTAAGAAAATAGAGTGGGGGCTGACACTTTTGACAATCGTTATATCATTATGCAGGAAATAGATTTCAAGGGAAATATTCGTGTTTTGTAAGGCGGAATTTTCATGTGAGGCTGAACTGCAGGAATCTGGTTAGGGGTTGGTGTTATGCTCTGTGAGACGAGTCTGTAGAATAGGTGTACTCCAGCAGGATAGATACAGTTAAACCGCACCTGGTATCGACCGGGTTCCGCGAGGCTGTGCCCCTGAGGCTGGCCGGGACTCAAATCGTACGATTTCCTCCACTTGAAAATTTGCCTTTTTTTCCTTCCGTTTTTTAGTTTACAACTTCGTACGTTTTTGAATATCAACTGGTCCCTGTTTGAAGTAGAGCTTATTACTTTTTACATTGAGCGTTTGTCGTTCCGTGCATTTCGACTTTGAGTGGTATTTTTTGAAAAATTTCATAAGTTGCCAACCTGACAACAAATATTTATATCAACGATTTGTATTCTGATTTTTTTTTTATCACATTGATATTTTACAATAGGATGAAACGTGGTAGGTAAACAATATTATATTTGCGTTATACACATCTTATTTCTTGCAGCATCGCTAAGATCGTCTTGATCCATAGAATGCAAAATGTTATCTCATTGATCGGCTATCAAGAGACGTCCACTAGTCTTTCTAACGTACAACACACCAAATACAATTTACTTGTCCCAATAAAACTCTATAAGTCAACTGCGAAAACTTTTTTAATCTGTAAAGTATATCAGTTTTATCCGGGGAAAATGAAATTTCTCAGACTGTCTGCACCTTGTACAAAATGGGACCCTCTACTTTTCGTCTGATTACGTGGGCGCACGTTCGATCACTCGAGTAAAGTTTATTAGGTAGACGCGCGTGCAATGATAACAAGAAATAATATGAGCAACGGATGAAGCTTAGAAATTGTGACTCGCCCTTAAGAGACGGAGGTGAGAAAAACTTTGTACGTTGAATGGGACGTAATTCTTTTTACCTAAGTCGCATTTATATCCTGTACATACAAAGTTGAGTGTTCAGGATAAACGCCATAAGCTATATACCTATATTTACAGGATTTATGTATTATACATTTTTGTCTCATAAAAGTATTAGTTACTTATATTGGAAGTAACAGATAGCTAGGGCAGACATATTATCGCAGGTGAATGAAATATTAAATTTGGGTTACAGGTTAATGTCGTTGTATTTGCGTATAAGCAAAATTTTTGTAAATCAGTGTGAACGAGTGTTTAGAATTTTTTATGTCAACTGATTGTTTTTAGGGATTGGTTAGGATGTGTATGAAAATTTCAAGAGATCATAGCACGTATGCGTATTATTGAATCGCATGGGTGGGTATACGTACGTTACGAAATAGAAAAGTGGAAGATGTTAGGATTTGTGGAAATTGAGGGCCTCTTAGGTATCTCAATGGAGATCTAGTACGTCTTTTACTTCAATCAGCGTAAAAACAGAATTTCTTTGTAGAAAGTATGTTAAAAATAATTTGGCCGAAGAGAAGTACCTTGTTACTTATTCAAATTGTTTTTTTTTTTTCATTTTCTTTCTATTGATATTATTTTCTCAAACTTATAATACTATAGGCTCCTTAAACATTTAAAATTTCTCATTTGTGCCTAATATCTTTTGCATTCTTCTTTAAAAGCTAAATCGTCCTAAGTTTATGATACTTTGATACGTTTTTGTATTAATTATTTACAGCACTCTGATAATCTACTTTTGTCGATGTTCGAATTAATTTCGATACTCTGGATCTGCTTTGCATTGTGCAGATTGTTTAGGCTGTTAAAAATAATTTTTAGTTTTCTTTTCGCATGCATGAAAATTATTTTGTTCATCGACTGGAAAACGTATGCTATGACCTGTGGAAAAGGTTGATTTCATGATAAGATAAATCAGTAGACATTTTCTTTATAGAGTTTTTGCATGATATATACATATATTATCTATACCTTTTTTTGGTATTTATTGACTAACATTCTTTATAACTCCGGTCGTCCTGTAGGAGTTATTACTTGAAATTTGCAGACTTTACTGAATAAACAATGCAATGGGAATGACGAAGTTGCTTTCCCAATTTATTTGCACTAGAATCTAACATGAAGCCAATCGAAAGCAGTTGTTGCAGTTCCAATAAATCTTTCAATAGAAATTTGATTTATTTATTATATCTACAAGACATTGTATATTTCGCACAAACAGTAAATAATTACTGAACATACCGAAGACTGTGTGTAAAAAAATATATAAAATTTTGTCACCAGCCGAAGCGTCATTTAGTATCACGTTTATTCCAATCAACTAAAAAAGCTGTCTAGCTTAATATTTTTATGAAGGCTTCTATTCCAATCAAAAAACAGCCATATATTCGTTATATATGTGTATGTATATATATATAAAATTATATTTAATTCTACGTACACTAAAAAAAGTATATCCCAAAAGTATCACGCAATATTTCTAGGAAAACTGATTTGTTTTTTTCATTACACAGAAAAAAATGTGGACACTGTTCACATTTCTCAAATTTCGTCTCATCAGTATTTATGTCCTGTTGTACAAAAAAAAAAGTATAATTCTCAAGGTTTCTCGATTCGTCAGAACAATATACAATTTATTGGATTCGATTCTTTTCGACGCCCGATATGTCGCTATCAGAATTTTTTACTACATCGCAGCTTTCCCAAGGGACTTAGAATAATAATAATTATTCTTACTATGGTATATCATGCGTGTTACATGTACAATGAAACTCAAATATTCTTTTTATTATTATTGCCATTATTTGAACACATATTATATTTATTAGCTCTAAATTTAATCCCTCGAACATTCTTTTCTCTACGTGCTGCTTAACCTGATTCGGCATGAGATTGGTCTTATGATCGATCGTGAGGGAGGATAGTACTGTTTAATGGCGTATCTTCAGGAAGATATTGCTCTCTATACTAGTTAAGCTCTTCTCCTTGGCGTAGCACATATATGTATGTATAACGATAAATACACCGTAGATATATGTGATCATAAACGTCCAATCGCATTTAATCTACATGTTGGCGTCGTAAATTGATAACGTTCGGTAAAGAAAATAAATGAAATAAATTTCGAAAGAGTTCGTTTTCAATCAGGTCACCAGTATCATGTACATACATCATCTCATTCGTAATAGTTATGGCCTTTGAGAAAAATTAACGCTCTATCCGCCGTACAGGGCACGGCTCGCCGAGAATCTTTACTCGAAGCATCTCTTGTACCTGTTTTTCGACTCAAACATCTTATAAGCGGGTATGTGTGAGAAAAACTTATTGATACATTCACTATAGGAATCGAGGGTTCTGAATCTGTTGCCACTAAGTTCAATACGATTAATGTACGAGATCAGGGCGTATTTTGATGGCGAGCGAGATGATTCTGTTTTTGGTCCGTCGCCATCGTCTTTGTCGCACGTGCATTTACCTTTTCATACAACAGATGGCGCTGGCTACTTTACCTTCTTTAGCTATGTGTACTCTGGATGGGGTTGATAATTTACGAATACACAACACAATCAAATACATTTTGTACGTGAAACTACCGTTCACACCGAATGTGCAGTTACTGTAAAGCTGCTTTCACAATAGTATAGAATTTTTGTCTTTAGCTGGCACGAATAGTATAACAAAAATTCATGTAGAGCGCGCGTGTGTGGGTGTACGTATACGTGGGTTCGAGAAAGCTCCTTGTATTTCAGGTGACAGTTTTTAGAGATATAGGATGTCCAGGTGTTTCACTCCGTAGTTTCTTGTATCTAATTGTAAGTGTCGGATTTGGAAGTCCAGGATGCTCAGGTGTTTCTCGTCGTAGTTTCCTGTATAAAGGTGTCAGGGGTTGAAGCCCAGGGTATCAAGATGTTCCTCTCTGTCGTTTTCTGTATCTAGTTGTCGGACCTGGAAGTCCAGAATGTCCGAAAAAAGAACTCAACAAGTCACGCTTCGGCGTTTCGCTTACACCATCCTCTCTGCTGTTCACACGGCCTGAGGTAGGTAAACAACCCAGCATACTCTTCACCCTTACGTTTACTACACGGCTTTAACAAGCTGGACACTATTGACGACGCTTACATATGTATTCAAGATTACATTTTCTTTAAAAGTTTGTATATATCTTTATGCATTTCTAAAAAAAATAGACTTACAAATTAAATTTATATATATATTTTTCTGATTAGCGACATCATAATGCATATTTACATTTTATATCTTAAAAATTTAGATTTGAGTGCTTAGAACTTCTATATCCCGTTGAGCAACAAAAACTTGTAATATCCACACAAAAAAACACTTTCGTGTAAAAAACTACACCAAGAACAGAAATGCTGTGAATTCCTCTAACAAAAAGCATTGAAATCGTATTATTGAGACCAACTACACAAATCACTACATGCTTTTCTATTATATGATCTAGCACTGGCGCATCATTTTAATTGTATCTTCAAAATTTCCTATAACGTTTTCGCTAATCTTTTACATTACTAGTGCTTCCCGTAGTTGGTTATGATTCACTTACTTACTTTGAACGTACTAATAGTATTCCAATACTATATGTATGTTATTAAGCTTTTACCGTGATTATTTTTGACGAGTTATTGTTAATATACTCTATATAGAAAGTGAAAATCAGTTTTGAGTTTGATGACTGGCATAATGAACGCAAATTTATATCAAGAAATGCACGGACCCGCCAAGTAGTACTCGATAAGGAATCACCTAAAGTTTTAATAATTATTAAACGACCATTAAGCCATAATTAAATACGGGACGCATTAGTAATGTAAAAGAGTAGCGAAAACTTTAAAGGAAATTTTGAAAATATAATTAAATTGATGATCCAGTGCTAGATCACGTAATAGGAAAACATGCACTGACTTATGTACTTGGCTTCAATAATATGATTTCCATACTTTTTGTTAGAGCAATACACAGTATCTCTGTAATTGGCGTAGTTTTTTACACGTAAGTGTTTTTTTGGGTTATACGAGACCTTAAGTGAAAAATTGTATTAACATTATTGTTTCTCTATGATATTTTATATCGCAGTATATTTATATTCGTTATTATTATGTATCGGAATATATTGAACGTGACATAATATTATATTTTGTGATATTTGTTCATTTAATTATTTTATCTCTTTGATAGATAAAATGACTTTGTCAAGTGTTATCTTGGCTTTATAGAATTTGTCCAGATTTTCCACGTTAATCAAATATATCCGGTTCACTAACGCGAATTGGACTTTATTCGTCATCTTTTCGTTTCATCTAGAAAAGAAATTGTAATATGCAAAGCATGCGACGTTTTTTCGTGCTACAAGGATTCTTGAACTAATGCATGTTTATGTGGAAAATTATTGTTTCAGGCTTTTCTATATTGATGGCGACTGTGAAAGAATCGAAGAAAATTTGTATCTTGGTTAATTATGATTTATATTAACAGTATTATATAAGAATAAAAAATAACGAATAGTAATGTCGAAGAGATATGTCTGTTATAAAATGGTACGAGGCAAATTAATAAATTCAGAATATAAATTCACATCAAATTTCATGTAGAATGTATTATTGCTGGAATCTGATTATGACATTGTGGATAGAGAGAAAAAATCAAAATGCAGTATCGATATGGATATTTGTATTTGTTATTGTAAACCCGTAGCAGAGAAATCTGTTGAAATGGTGACAGAGACGTAGATATCGAGTATCTGTCAGTTATCATGTTCATTACGGTAATTATGAGCTGGTAAGGGATGGCTGGGGCTAATGTAAGAGGAATATGTTGCGACAGCCCGTCTATCTCGTAAAAGAAAAGATGGCCGTTATCGGGGTTAGGAGGGGGGGGGGGGGTTGCCTTCATCAACAGTTGCACGTCTGTCCAGGAAGCAGGGGTGCGCAAACCATTTCTCGGGCTAATATAAATATTTATTTCGTAAATATTTTTTTGCTTACAAGCCAAGTTTATTTTTTTTATACATATTTCGATTATTTATAAATTAATCTTTCAATATGTAATTCACACTGTAGACTTTATTTTTGTCATATTTTTAAATATTTTAGATATTATTTTGACTGTTGTCATAATAATTATTTGGTATAAGGAATAATATGCGATTTTTTTTTAATGTCCATCTATGTCTATTGCTCTTTCACTGGTTGACGAGAAGGAACTGCACCAGAAACTCCACTTGGGGTAAAGAGTTTCATTGTATCTGATGAAATTAAAAAAAAAATTATAAATTGCTGACACAAAAGAAAACAATTTTATCTGTTTCAGACTAATCAAATTAACACTTGAGTCAGTGACAAAATTGCTCATTGTTGTTTGATATTTGTGCTGAGTAGCACTTCCCAACATAGTAATACTAATCTTATTCCTGGCTTGTATATCGTCCTTTTCTTAATAGTCAAACGTTCATGACAAAATCGCGCAACCCCATTAAGAAATATTACGCCTCCGCGACGCCCGACACCAGCAGCGCCATCCTCTCGGCGCGCCCCCAGCGGCACAAACCGGAACCCGACACGCGGGAACTCGCGAACCCTAAACATTTGGTAAACAGCCCAAACATTATCTGTAACGTAATAAACTTGAATGGTTTCTACGTTATAGGAGCTAAACAAAATTAAAATCGATCATGTACATTGGGATATATGTATTTAGAATTTTTTGAAAAATGTTCCAACTAGCTCTGGTTTAGACTAATTTTTTTGTGTAGAAAGTGCATGAAATACGATAAAAAACAACAGACGTGTTTTGATTTGCATTCGAGCTGCAACAAATCAATACTGACTCAGTGTCGTATCGATTCAATACTCAGTGCCTTTGACTTTTCACGTTTGTTTCAATGCCAAAGAAGCAAATTGAATTTCGCTTTGAGTGTGATGCTTTATCGTTCATCTTCTTATTACTACCGAAATGGGATTCTTCTGCTTCAATATTTCCCTGTCATTTGCACGTCGTACTTTTTTTTAAAAATTGATTTCGATATAAGTATACGTATAGATAGATACATACGAATACGTACACAGCATAGTCCGTGGTGCATCTGAATATTTACCATTATACGTTATTTATAAACTAACAATAAAAATATATACGATACAATCAGTGATCGTCATTTAAAGTAAAACTTGAAGTTTAGCTATACTAAGTTATCGCTAATAAATAAGCAAAATGGGCACTAGATTTTTCAAAATTTCTATGTATTACAAAAAATGAATGCGAGGTGACTGCGTAATGTTACCTCGAACGAAATTCTCGATTGATTAAAGCAGTACGAATTCGCCAGTATACTTTTAGGACCGAAAAACCGAGTTATTGTTTAATACTTCGAAATTTCTACGAATTATAAGATACGAATATGGGACGAGTGATGGTTAAACGGTGTTACGACTTAGCGACCATAGAACCAAATGGCTGATTTAATTTGCCTCATTTAATGCTGGATGCGTCGTTTGAATTTTTCGAATAATCATGAATAATAAATTATATTGAATATCATGGAATTGCATGCAACCTGGCATCATGTATGTACATCATCTTGTGATTCTGATTCTATCTCATAGGTGTTATGTGTACATGAAATCTAAGATATGCAAGATCATGTAACGAGCAAGTATTTAGACTACGTATGTTACATAACCTGTATGCAGGTACATAATATATATCTCATATGACACTCACGGAAAAGCTGTCACATGACCTCATGGAAAATACATTCCATTATACAAGTCACATCTGCGATGATACATTATCACTTGATTAAAACGTTTCTTAAACTAATTGCAATAAATATTATTTCCTTTTAATTCATAGGGGTTCTAATTAAACTTGCTCGATAATATATATATTTTTTTAAATGTAAAACTGTATTACAGTGTTTGGTTCGCTTCTCTTCAGGTGGGCATGGAACGGAGGGACGCTATCTTGACTGCCGTTTTCGGGACGGTAGGAGCTGTCGGGGTGCTCGTGGGTCTTGGATTGGCAGTGTGGCTTTACTTGCGCGCAAGAAGGTCAAAGCAGCGCGATGGCGATTTGGAGGACCAGAACGAAAACGGAGAAGGAGCGAGCAGTAGTCAGCAGCAACAGCCCGTTAAGAAGAACGGATTTCTCAATCTGAAGACACCGCTCATTAGCACGAAAGCGCTTGGGTGAGTGAGAACTTTAATTTTCTTGGGTGCTTCAATTTATTTTCATTTAAAGTTTCACGACAAGCTCTTACTTGAAATTGCTCTTGAGATTGGGATTGTCTACGTCTTATCGCATGGAGGACTTTTGCCTAATTACCAAAAAATTACCTACTCCCACTGCAACAAGTACGGTTCACCTGAGATCTCGAATGGTAATGTAGAACTTCCAAGTGAAAAAAAATCACAAATAGCTGGAATCCGTAAAACCGTTTTTGCCTGAGAGGCCTTGAAGGTATATTGTGCAAGATTAATAGTCATTTCGACACTACTTTTGCTATGGCCAATCAAAAACTAAAGGAGAAAAGCAACTCGATTGTTTTTACGTGCCAAGTTCAAATTTGAATTTTTGGTTGACGATTTGCTTTGCAAGTTTAAATTAATCATTGTGCAAGTAGTGTTAAGGTGTTTATCAAGATTTACTTGAAAGTTCTACCTTACCATTCGTGCTTCCCAGTCTTCTTGAGGAAACTGAGCTTCTGAGCTTTCATCGAAGTTTAGTTCTCTCTCGTCGATATCTCTCACGGTTGTGCATCAGATCTACGCTAGTAGCTTTCCTATACGAAAAGCTTATTTACGAATACCGACAGAGTACTGCGAATTTTGATGGTCATTTGAACTTACCGACTGAGATAAGCTTGCAAGCTTTATCCACATCTGCCCGTTATCGACTGAGATACTGTTTTATCGTAAGAGGTTATCCGTATTAGTTTGAACTTTCGACAAAAATATTATCCATAGAGTCCTTAGATATAAAAGGAAATATATTTTGCTGTACCTACTGATATGGTATATGGTTACCACGTGTACAGAAACTAAAAATACTTTGCAGATAATGCAAGGCTTTACAGTTTTATCATTAAAGCAACTTGCGTTAATAAGTTAATTAAAATATTGCCACAAGTCAATCAAGAAGTCCAATTTATAAAATTTTTTTTATCGAAGCCAACAGAAACAGTAAGCCTCCATTAATTTTTCATTAATTTCATTCGGTCCTAAAAAAATTTGTAAATCCGAAAGCTCGTTTGTTTTCCGAGATAATGCCCTTAAGTGCATTAGATCTCAGCATACAAAATACTTAAATTTTTTTAGGACTAGCGAATTAGTACTGAAACTATCATCGATTAAATTTCCCTGACAAAAAAAAAGGTGAAAGGGATACCACAGACTATCAATCTTACGCTTTAGCATGCACGAGCAAACGTAGAGATCAAGAAATTCCTCGTTAGATCATCAATTTTATTTACCGCCATACGATTACGTCTTATTGATTACAGTTTTCCGTACTTAGGCTGCATGGCTTGTCGTGACATTTTCATTATTAATTGTTTCTTTTATTCAAGAACGATCCAGGGTGCACAAGTTTGTCTTTTGACAATACGAAGGCGCGTGAATTTAATTTACCGATATCGATCACCCTCCAGTCAGAATATGTTTGTTTTGAGACTCTCTCGATCAAATCGCTTACCTTAATTTTTTTATAAAACGAATATCCGAAAATCGATAATGCCCTTAAACAAGAAGCACGGTTAAATATTTCTATCCAAGTCATTGTAACTCGCGAAGTTGACTTAAAATATTTTTATCAATATCGACTTATATTATTTACAACTTACGAACGAACTGCTTCGAAATTCTAATCATTCGGATGATCCACCAACCGTAAACTTTTCGATTCCTCAACGTCGCCACAAGTATAGTTAAGTTCGGGTCTCTTGGCTTCTGCTACAGAATCGCGAAATGTTTCGTGAACTCAAAGTGAAAACAATTACGGCACAAATGGAAAACCGTCTGGCAATGAATACAGCAGGGAGTAAATGTAGGCAGATATCGCGACTCAGCGCGCCGAACTTTGAACGCACGATTTTGGATAATTCGACTTGCTCCCGTAAGATCAACCTATCTTTAGCTACGTGTCCTGTAAGATCTACCAACTTCCTTCTCATCAGATATATTTGAACAGCCAGAATTCCTAATTCTGTCTCTCTCCCTCTGTATACTCCCTTCCAACTTTCATACAGCTCGCGGATTTTCCAAAGAAAACAACCTACTCCAAATTTCCTCTTTTCCCGGAACTTTATCATTATTCATCGACTTTAGGAACGATCGGCTCATGGTCACTGATTATAAACCAAACGTTTTTTTATCCAAGAAACACGACGTATTACGTCCTTGGGGATAGTCGTTGATACGTAAGCGAAAAAAAAAAATGGACGTGAATCCCCCAAACGGGAAACGTCACTCCTTTCGACGAGATCGACCGATCGCTAATCAATCGCACACCCCCTTGTCATGCAAAGAAAGCAATCATCGATTTGTGCTTAACTATAGAGAACAGCTCGATGGTTGATCGGTCTCTGATAATCTGACAAATTCAAAGTGCGACGGTGGTAATTAACCATTGTCATTTCTTTCTTATTAGCAATTATTAGCACTCTTTCTTTTCTTCTCTCTTTCTCCTCGTTTATTTTCTTGGGGTTGGTACATGCATAAGGGTCGATGTAGGTATACGTGTATCTGCCTGATGTTACAGCCGAGACTCCTAATCGATCCCGCGCGACACGGAACGTCTGTTTCAGGGAACTAATTTTAAAATGGAAATTATAACAAAGGAGGTTCTATACGAGCGAATGCACGATGTCGAGCAACTACGGATATTCGGAAGCGTAAAAAAAAATGTCTGAACAATGGAAGACCTGGGCGTTTTACGAGCTCGCGTTTCAGAAGCTGGAACGGATGTGCTACGAATTCAGTAGAACAAAAAAAAGATATATAATACAAGCTGTGATATCTCGCTGAGACAATTCGTTGATTTTCAATCTCTCCAACGTTTTGGTTATATTATTCTTTGTGCTCTCTTTATATGCATACAGCTCTGTTTATATCCTTATGTAAGTGTGTTTATACCCATCTGGACCGTTGCGTTTGGTTACTCATCTTTCGAGTGATCTTCGCATTCGTCGCGAGATGAAATTACAGCGAATCAAGTCGATCGAATTTAGCGCAAAGTCGCGTCAACACTGGCGCGACGATTGAAGCCACTACCGTCAAAAGTCTCACTTTGAGGTTAATTAGGAATGTTGGAAAATTATTTTTGATAAAGTTCAACTTGTGAGACACGATCGGTGCCTGATCGTCGACTGAAGTAAAAGGGCTCGTTTTTGTAAAATAAAATAGTAAAGTTTGACAAGAAGTCACGTACTGACACGTCCAATCGGAAAAACTCAAATCATTTCGATTTAGGTCACACATCACACAAATGTTTTGCACATCAGACAAATTCTATTTCCAGTCAATTTTTCGTCCTACAGTTTCCTAATGACTCGTTTCGCAATACACGCATCAAGTAATCCGTATTCTTCGATTCACGCCATGTACAACGTGTATTTTATGCCAGGGATGAAATGTTTTCGCAAAATTTTTAGTTCACGAATATTCGGCTAGATGACACTGTACTCGAGTAGTTTATCCCTGCGGCGTAGTCACTGACGAACACGAGTCCTTAGCGCTCACGTGCAAACGTTGAAATTTGTGTCAACGCCCAGCATTGTAATCTTCGTACCGGTAGTATCTTTATTCCGTCTTTGCTGTCGCTATTCTAGCCAGGTTATACCGTAACGTATAAAATATATTTGAATTCGACGATTTTTTCCTTTGACCCGCGGAAAAGTCTGCGTGCGATATCCCAACGCAATTGATTTCGCGATTTAAGGAAGCCGACAGAGAATCAGGAAAAAAAAGATTGACTGAGAAGAGCGCGTTACGTAAAATAAAATGAACCCTCGCGATTGTGAATGAAACAAAGGCACTAAGGGCTACGCCGAAGCCAGACAATGCGCCCAGATTATTGTTACGCTTCTGGTTCTAACGGAACTTTGGACCCGTAACTAAGAGACGGAGATAGATGGAGCGCGACACGAGTAACAGAGAAAGAGAGAACCGAGCGAAAGCGCAGACTATTATCCTTATTATTATCGGAGTGCGATAATGAATGCATCGCTGTCGTTCGAAATGATTATCATAATAACGAGATGAAAAATTAAACCGTTACTGAAACTTTTGACAATGGATTGTAATTAATCGAGTCGAGGCAACGCCCCTGCCGAGCTAAATTCCGAAAATTACGTTTAATTGCGTCGCTTCACCGCAATGGACGATCTCTGAATCTCGACGAGGCTGGAAAAGCGAACGTAGATGTTTTGCAATTTTACATAATTCACTATCAATTAATATTATTTCGTCCCGTGGATCTTTTTTTTTTATTTTCTTCAACCCGCGGATGGTTCAGACTTTGTTTCTTCGTTCAAAAACTCATTGAGTTTGGGTGTTTCGAACACTCCACGAGTCCATTATATGGTTAATAATGCGCCTTAGGAAATATTGTATCGTGCTACGTTATTCTTCATTCGTTAATTTCTTTATCGTCGACTGGTTAAAATTTCTAATCGATCCAAAAGGATCCTGAATAAACAGTTTTACCTCCATCACACATTTCCTCCTGCTACTAGCCAGCTGAGAGTGATCCAGTTAGAGTTATTTACCAGTCAGCCAATTACTTAGCTTGCAGCTGAATAAACCATCCTGGCAGGTGGTGGTTAATTACGAAGGCCTTTAAAATCAAACAATTATACTGCCAGTTACGGTTTCTCCTTTAATGTCGTCAATAGATTTTCACTGTTTCAACGAAGAAGTTCAAAAGTGACACGTCACTTGCGAATCTGAGCTTCAACGTTACTTTCGGTCCTCGAATATCGACCAATAAAGATTCCTTGAACTAGAGAGCCTCGAGGAAGAAGATTTTGCTTGAATATTCAATAAAAAGGAATCTTTTGTTTCTCGTTCTCCCTCTTTTTTTTATTCAAGAAAATAAAAGAAAACTCTAACACTAATCTGCTTCTTTATGCATCGTTGAATGTTAATAGGGTAGAAAATACACGTGTTATTATTATGACTGTCACTGGTGATCCTGCTTATATACTGCATATGCAACGACGTATGCATTTCTCTCACTAGGGTTGGCCTTGCACGTTGAAACTGCAATGGCTCTCATTGCGGATCAATACGCGAGTCCGAGTCAGACAGGACAAGGCGAAGTTAAAAAAAAAAGTAGAACAAAAATGGTAGACGATGCGCGAATGAGTATTCATTGTCGAGTAATCCCCAGCCTTTGGACTTGCTAAAAGAAAAGACTCTCCCGAGTAAAGGGTACATTGCTAGTGTTAGAAAGAATACGAGTAATGCCTGTCGTATATAATGTATACATGTTTCTGTTACGTAGTATACAAAGTATATAGAGTGTGTGCATATACATATATATTTTATCTTTAGTTTTATTCCGCTATCGTAAAGTACTATTCCAGCAGTGAGGAACGATGAAAACTTTCGAGTGGCTCACCCTGTCGGAACGAACTTCCGCTCAACGAAATGCTCTGGCTGACCTTTCATTTGATTTTTCACACGGTCGGTTTTTCCGCCTATCGATTTCACGGCAATGATTCACGAGAGCTGGAAAAGAGCCTTTCTTCTTCTCTTATTCGCTTTTTTCGGCTCCAGAAGTAGAACAAAGGAGAACAAGAGTACGCGTCTAGTTATCGGGATCATGGACCCATGCATGTACACGGATACTTTCTTCAGATTAAAAATCCATATTCGCGTAATAATATCAATCCGAAACTTTTCACGCATTCGTGCTTGAAATTAGATTTCCACTCGTTTCACGTGCATAGTTTGACGCGTCTTTAACACGCCGTAAAACAGCAATATCATACGTTACCATGTAAATGGACCCTGGGGTGTATAGGTACTTATGTTAGTCTTATGGGAACTTTTATATTTATCGGTTAGCTTGGTGCACGTGCACTTAGATATACCGCAAATGTCACGTAGTCGCAAGTGCAAATATCGCTTGGTCTTTTCACTCGTTTTTTTTCTCTCTCTCTCTCTCTCTCGGTTGGTCTGGCCTTCAATTAACGGGGAATTTAATTAAAAGTGAATCATGCCACTTTGACTTTAGGGATATAGCTCGGACATCGTTCTACAATTGTTCCTTTCGAGCCGAGTGAGATGTCCTGCGTGCGTTACTATGGTAACGCGTAGCGCCGAGTAACGACTACTGGATCATGGGTGCGTCTTATCGCGCTATTATTTTTCTAGATATTGTTTGGTTTACCTTTTTTTTTTAAAAAAATGTGCATGGTTTTATGTTTTACTTGGGATCCTTTAGGTTAAAGTTTATGTATTGACTCATCCTGTAGGAAGTGGAGGACGTAAATCATGAGTGATACGGGGCGTTACCCGTTGATGCTGAGGATGTTGTGGATGCATGTGTTGCCCAAACACCGAACGCCGATACGCTTGATATATCGTTTTGTCCTATGTGTGACATGTTTATGTGTTGCTGCATGTGTCGCGATTCGCATGAGAAGAGTCGACGTTATTGGAAATTAATGATTCTCACTGTAAGGATCATACTTGTTATTTTACGTGGCATGCAGGACACAATGTAATATTGATCGGCCAATAATTAATTACGTTCGATTCGTCTTCTATTGAATTTATTATTATTCGCGCAAATTAACTTTTTTTTTAAGTTGGACTAATTACTCTCGTCACGTCGATTAATGAAAAACATTATATTTTGTTGTCATTGTATATCGTGATTTTGAATTTTTAATGTTCGTAGAAATAATTAGTATACGCGGGACGAAGCAAAGGACATTTTATGCTTCTCTAGTATTTTTTGGTAGAACTTTATGTGCACTTATATATTCCAGTCTTTGTCATAATGCGAAGTCTTATCAAGGAATACAATTTTTTTTATCAGACGCGAGAAGAACTTTTATTTCTGAACACGCATCGTCTACTGACCGTGAATTCCGTTGGAAATCTATTGATAAATCGGAATCCACGATGGGATTAGATAAGAAAACGGGAAGTTCCATTGGGATAGGAATTAGTACCGCAAGACAATGTCCGATACTTTTGTGTTATAACAAGCTTTTCATAATGGAACGTACCGATATTATTTTTTAAGTTATTTATGATTAACGTAATCTTGGAATCTTGTCACTTTCATTATTTACGCGTCTCGTTATCATATACTTGCCGAAAATGGTAATTTCGCTTCCGAAAGCCTCAAAGGGAAATAATTCGTAAACTCAATTTCTACGTATTCTTTTCGTACAAGGGTGACGTATAAAAGACGTTACTGATGAAAACGACGATTTCGATACCTATCAAATAATTTCTCCATTACAAATCTAATAAACGAACCGATGAAAAAGTTATACATCCTTCACCGGAGCATCGTCCGGCAGATACACGACATTGCTTTTAAACCTTCGGCTTTTATATGGATTTAGAGACACAGCCGATCCCCGTACAGTCAACGACTTGAAAGCCACTTACCCCCTAGCAGCCACCCTCGCAAGTTAAACGCCTGGATATTCTTAAATTTATGATATTATTCTTCAATTAGAAAATACTTGAAAGACACAGGTTATGTTATCTCATCGTATCTTATACTGTTTATCTGGAACTACTTTTCATCTGTATAAAAGAAGCCCGTCACGATCTCACACCAACTAGTTCACGTGACAACTTCGAAATACTCTCCTTTTTCATTCATCACGCTCGATGAGCTTGCAGTTCGGATGCACTGTGCCCGATTGAAATTTTAAGGACGATTCTTTTCCGATGCTCCGTCCCTGATTTAACTTTCCCGTGCAATCCTTTGTTTCATTCCAGTTACAATGTCCAAGCCTGTAAAGACTTCCTAACGAGCGATGATTACTCGCTAAAGCTTGTCGCTCCTTCAGTCAAGTGACCCGCGCTTTGAATAATAAGCTATTCGCCTTTCTAAAGCTCTATAGTCTTCACTCGCCAAGGGATTTGATCGCAAGCTGTGAATAATGTTCGAAACTGACGTCAAAGCTTTGCACGAAACTTCCATGCACGGTTGTACACGTCGCACGGTGTATACTCCCTTAGCACTGCAAGCTCCTTACAAGACGTTCTCTAAGGATTTCAAGCGATCCGTGTTATCGACTACGTAAGCATTTCAATAACCAGGCCTCCGTTTGTGCTGACATTCCAAAACTACATCGAATCTACGATAACACCAGATTCGTAATCAAATTTAATTAACAGAAATTCTAAAATTCCACATATCCTCATTATAACCATATCCATGTAGAAAGCTCGTTCAATATGTGCATTGGTGCTGGGATATCGATCACACTATGTATACTTTGTTTCTTTATCTTATTTTATGACGTACTGGAATTGGGAATTATTCGAAAGCTTTCAAGCTTTAATACATCAGTGCTTATTAAAATATCTTAAGAATTTTCACTGTAATCCGTACGTTGTTCCTCGAACTCGTTTCCTAAGGGTGAAGCAAGTCGGATTTTGGGACAAAAGTAACCCGTGAATTTCTGTTTCAAACCTATTTGCATGCACTCGAGTAAAGCTTCAATGCGAAGTTCGATGCTCGTGTTATTCCTGTATGCATAGTACGTTGTCTACCACGCGTTACTAGACTAGACAATTAGGACTGCAGTTCCCGTTGCACGTGGAGCTTTCATGATCTGTGGTATTTAGGCATCCAATGTGTACACCAGCACTTTGTCAATCATGATGGACGATCCGAAACGTGTTTCACATATGCGAGTGACATACGCGTACGATCGTTGTCCGGTTATTGGGAAACACTGTTTATTGGATTATCAGAAAAAAAAGACTATGCTTATCTATGCTTTTGAAAAAATTTTATTTTTCATAAGATACCTTCGTTCGCAGCAGCCTGTCTCTGAGAATTTCGCTTAGCTCGATCCGCACGTGACCCGTTACGTGCTTCGTGTGCAATATTCGGGGCACGTGTTATGTATCCTACATGTAACTGAGGTTATATTTAACATGGCGGGAATTGGATTTACAGAAAAAAAAAAACCTTTAAATTATTCAGTAATCATCGGTGAATTTTTAATGGCACGACCTACAGCAGGGAACGAAATATGATTCTTAAAAATATTAAAATTTTGTAAATTAATGCTATTACGCTATAAACAGGAAAGGCATTACTGCTTGCTAGCGTAACATCGTGTAGCTGGCTGATTATTTTTGTATCGTCGTTCTGCGTCAACGTCATACGTGTATGTTAATTTGCTTCTTCTAGGCGTCCTTTTACGTAATACTGTATCCTTTGGAGCATATTAAGTGAACAACTGAAATACTCCGTATTTATCGCTTACTCGAATTTCCTGTATTTCCTGAATTTCATGAGTAGCACATTGGAATATTCGTTCCCCCGAGGAAACAATTCCTACCTAAAACTGGATCCTTTGGAGCAATTTGAGAAGTTCTCTTTGATGGGAGATAGTTCGCTCAACCCCTGTATCTGCCCTCTATTATATATCTTTGACCTTCGATTCTCAATCTTAGCCTATAACGTTTCAACCTTCACTTCTCGGCTGGAATTCCCTTCTTTAATTAAAAGAAGTGCCGAAAGAGCCATGTGGAGTCTCTACAATGACGATATAATATAGTCCTACAGTATAGTATAGTCCTATTGTGCCTGTTATCTGTAAACATTATTAATAATTATAACAATTGTCAAAATCGATAGCAAAGTTGTATTCTCTGTTTACCTCTTTTCTCGTACAATCGATCAAACATTTTCGGCACATGATTTGTGTTCACTTAAGTGTCGTATTGAATGATTTTAGGTATTTAAATTTTTTATGCCTATATATTATAAATTTTTAACTCTTGATTCAATTCTGTGTATCAAGAAAATTCCTTCTTTTTTTTGTCCAATTTAGAGGAATGACATTCTTAAAGGATATTGTCGCACCCATCTTTTCATAATTTTGTGAACTTAATCAGACTTAAAGGCGAGACTGATATTATCTTGTATGTCAAATTCCGACGGGATGCCTCGAATGCCAGAGTCGAGATTCTGGAGATGATTGGCGGATCAGAAAGCAGGTGGGAACTTCGGGTGGGTGCTTCTAATTAAATTCATTAAGTGGGACAAAACGAGTCCGCCGTGGTTACTAGAACTGATAACCTGGTAGGATTGGAATGCGCCCAATTAAAGTTGGTGCATAAGGTACAAGTTGGCGAAATATTAAAACTGGGTCGTTGCATAATATTGGACAATTTATATTTAGTATTTTTTTATTTTTATTTTGTCTGTTTTTTTTTTTTTTCATTTTAGTAGATAGACTTATCTCATTCAGTGATATTTATGGTCCATTTGATACATTCTGCCACAGTGTTATATCCTCACTTGCAAGACGCAAAACAATATTTCATATACCTATATTACCTTTGTATCTGGCATCGCTCGTGGAGTAATGTCTTAGAAAAAGATAAAGAAATTGATTAAAGAAACGCTTTTTTGCTTTAAAAAATGGAGATATTATCTTATTACGATGGGTTTATACCACAATGGTCGAGCATGGGTCGAGGGTAGGTTTAATATTATGGGTCCGAATATCACGGAGGGAAGATAACAGGAAGGACCGAGTCAGGCTCTCCTGAGATATCAAGCATCAAGTAGATCAGAAATACGGTGAAAGAGATACGATATAGTTGGTTAATATTTTTCTTGAGATCCTCTCCAGGCTTTATGTGTCTAACCACGTACGATCAGGAAATTAAAAAAAAAAACAGAATGAATCCGTTGTCAAACGAGTTTAAGTAAATTTTGATCCCTTCCTCGTATACAATTTTTTGTTTCATTCCATAAGACACGATAAGAAGAATCGTTCGATAATCCCCGCTGAAAAGATACGAATCAAAAGCGCAGTTAATTTTTTTACGAGACTCGCCTTATTTGATTTGCCTTTTTCGTCCACGTAGAAAAAAGTGTTGCACGGTGTTCGGTTGAAATGTAAGTTTTGCGTTGTTTTCAAATGAAAAATATTAACATATAAATACAAGAAACAGTCGGGGAGGGGGGGGGGGGTGAGGGTAAAAATAAAATTGTTTTCACATACTCAATAAAAAAACTCCAATATCTTCCACTAGTATGTATAAGTCAATTTGCAAATACATTTAACAGTACTTGGATGCACTAGTTAACAAGGTTCGTTTAATCGGATATAAAAAGTGAACATTTCTAATTGAATATCGTTCGATGGAATAAAGGAACTAAAAGGCAAAGTCATAACTGTACGTGAAAAAGTTGGTTCCATCAGCTGCATAATGATGGCGCCACTATCGCAAAGCCGATTGTGTGAAGCTCGAACGAATCCCGAAGTTAATCCAATCAACACTTTTGCATTGCATAAGTGCATGTAAATATACGAATCCGTAAAGTGCTTCTATACAGTACATCCCTGCTAAGTTCGAAAATATATGAATAAAGTGCATCGATTGAACTTTAATCTCCATCGTTCAAAGTCATTGATAATTCGCATTACAAGCACGGTTCCCACCGGCTAGGTTTATAAATCTATTTTCCAAATGATAACCAGGTGACAATAATCTACCATAAACAGATGCCATTAACTTTGATAGCTTTGACTTCCCCTTTCATCTACTCCGACCAACGCATAATAATATTTACTCTTGATTGACTGTGTAATCGAATTATCGAATGTCTTTCATGATGTAATAAACGGATATTTGATCCATCATTGGACCCAATAAACTGTTTAGGCAAGTGAGTGGCTCATAATTGGGGCCTTATACATTCACGCATGCACACACGCTTGCACTAGGATTGCGTAACGTAATGCAATAATGAGCTAGCAGTTCTCGTACGAGTCATGACCCTTCGAACGGTCCTGCGTTTGATATGAAAACTTTAGCTGTATTCTGGTTAAGGTAATCGGTATTCCCAGGAGATATTGATAAGCAGTGTCAGACTTTGTGTTTCCTATCTTTAATAATTTAAATGTATAGCTTTTGAACCCGTTTTCAAAAGTTCTATGCCGGTTCCAGTATGTCTCCCGTATCCACTACTGTGCCTACTGTAACGATCAAACACAAAGTCCCATAACGTTGTGGACTTTCTTTACTATTATCTACTCGTTGATCGTTACCAAACAGCCTGGAGCTTACATAGGTAGATACTGGTCGTACAGACAATTCATTCTAGTTGGTTTGTTAATTACGTGAGAACTGAACCGTACTGTAACACGTTGCTGGCTAGATGTTGAAAACAAGTTGTATTATACTTTGTTGCTTAACAGTATACCCAGTGGAAAAAATAAAATATATATAACAATGGTAAAAGCATCGTATAAGTAAAAATCTGATTCTAGCAAAAATGCTTAAATTGCCATCAGACGATTTATACAGAACCATTGAAGATAATATTGATTCACGAGATCGATAATCCTTTTGTCTTGTGAAATGGTTCGATATATAGATTTCCTTTGCAGAAGAAATTTACGTATTGAAAATTCAAAATTTTCAAGCGAGCTTTCGAAATGGGTAACTTTATCACTACCCGAGCAGCAATTCTAGATTGATCGATATTAATTAAGGTAACTTTCTCATGTGAGAGAAACCCATTTGGCAATGTAACAAAAGACGCCTATTTGCAAAGTTAATAGTTTCTTCAATTTTGCACAATACTTCGAAAAGGATGATTCATCTATTTAGTGCGTAATTGCGTATTCCGTACAGTGTGAATTACATAAGGACGCGTCTTGACTTCTTATTCATTCAAACTTCTCGTTCAATTATCCGAGGAACTTCCTGACTGATTGTTATCGTGGTTATTCGACTATTCCAGTGAGAATATGTTTTCTAGTGGTGATAATCAAATTTTCTTTTTATACTCGGAGAAAATTCAAATTTCGTATTCTGGCGAGTGCAGCGACCGACGATTCAGTTTGATAAAGCACGTAGCACAATCTTGTTACAGTGTTTCTAATCTTTGCAGTGAATCTCATTTATTTTAATTGTGTAGAATGCAACGTCTACACTGCGAACAAGAAATTGTCTAAATGAACATTACTCGAGTACCCTTTTCGCGTAGCAGTATGTATATCCAGGTAGTCACTTCCGCATTCGCGAATAATTCACGTAACTAAATGCACCAGTTGTTGTCGACCCTTGTGAACCTCTTTACTAAGAATTTACAAGGGGTGTCTTTTGCATTATATTAGAGTTTGGACGCCTTGACGCTTTTTTTTAGGCACTCTAAACACTGTCCGTGAGCAGTTGGCAAATGTAATGAAGTACGGGATGCAAATTTAAATTCCGTATTTTTTTAAAAATAAATTAACGAAATTTGAGACATTGAATTTACATAACAGAAATCATAGATAAGCTATGTAGAACTGCAATTATTGCGTTTGTCGATTGCTGTACTAATTAACTAGTTATGCTTTTTAATTTTATACATCAACAAATACTTACAGAAATCAAGTAATACAAGTAGAGATATAAGTGAAATTTTTTAATAATAAAAAACTGCCTCTAGTTTTTGCATTTTGTTTTCTCAAAATTATTTGCAATTTTTTCGGTATCCTGAAGATGTCACTTATTCGTTTATATATCAGTTACATTAGAACAATCGTAAATTCCTTTTTCGCTTAATTTTCAGAAACAGTGCTCGAATCTGTATTCATTGTTTCCAATTTTCTTTTCACCTTCTCCTTGAGTATTGTTTTCCAGAAATATTGAGCTTTGGCAGAGTAGACAGCAATTTGGGTCAGACTTCTGCTTATACCTGTAAACCAGGCATATATACGTGTAATCCATATAAACTTGTGCATACAGAATGAATGTTACAGAATAATATATAAAAGCATAAAACTTATTAATCATTAATATTACGTCGTATTAAATGGAGTTATTAAATAATTCTGCACCATTTACATTAT
>JASANN010000262.1:272013-392735 GCA_031762395.1 Calameuta pygmaea | reverse complement strand
CAACTTAAATATACACAGAATCATCTTCAAAATCAACAAAAATGACCTCATTAAGGCAGATAAACTTGTTTGCACGTTTCATTTACGTATTTTTCGAGTTTATAGAAAATCCGAGATACTTTATAATCTCCCAAGGTCGATCTGGCTTGAAGGACATTTTTGTCGAGATCGACAGTGAACCTTCGACATATTCTTTGCCCTCTCGGGTAAACTGTGCGCGCCATATCGGGTGGGTAATAAAGCTGTTAGCGACAGAGACCCAAAGGACGCGCCCTGACCCATGCGCACAGGACCCATGAACTTTGTAATAGCTGTTAAACGACGACGTAACCACGCATTGCCATGAGACAAAATATGCTCATGCGGCAGAGGGTCACTAAGGTCAAACAGGACGTAACGTAATTGAAGGAACCAATGGAGTCATTACCTTGTTCCTTTACACATTTGTTACAATTATAAACCTTATACTTGCTGCATGTAGCATATGAGCTATAGACTAATTGCAAATTATTAGTCAAGATAACAAAGTAATTAATTGATAAGATCGAAGTTGATTGAATGGAACGTGTAATTATTATTTAATCTCTCGACGAATTTGCCTATCAGACTTTTCTGGGCATTGTGGAAATTTATTGTTTGCATAGGACCAACGTATAGAAAAATTTTATTGAAGAGAAATGCTTATTGTTTTTATTTATTATACTTTGGATGCATCACAAATAATTTAGAAATCATTTTTTTTGCTTTTGTTGTTTAATTTTTATCGTAGAATATATGCATATCTTTTGTGTCGTGTGTCGTATAAGGTTCATTGTTTTTTCTCCTTAACTGCATCTACCTACTATTACACTTGATATAAGAAATGGGAACTATGGACGAGTCCTCCCATCTAGTTAAGGAACCTAGATTTCCCCTTGGCTCTTGGTTATATTAGATTCGGTTGATCGGTTCACTTCAACCCTTGTCATTCCCTTTATTTTTGTAGGATACTTTGACTTTCTTTGACTCAATTTTTTACTCTAATCTCTTTTCTCGTTTCTTGTTATTCGACGCTGCTGAAGGAAGACGGTAACGAAGACAAAGGATTGTCAGTCGTAAATAGTGAGACATCATTTGTACCGGCAGTTACAATACGGGTAGTTTTTCTTTTGAGGATAACCACGTGGCGAATCGTGAACGTATAATGTTTAACCTTTATCCTTTTATTTAGTAAAGTTGCAATTTTTTACCGTCACAGTGCTGTTTTACCGTTAACGTGTGGCTACGGACTATGTGTAACCATGTTTTTTTGAGATACAAAAGAAAGTTTTGTTTTCAAAAATATTTCTACCTCATATTATCTTTCATATGTCCTACATTCGTTTGAAATTTTAATTTTCATATATGTATGCTGAAAAAAAACTTTTTTGGGTAACATCGCATATCGCATGTTCCGCATGACATACACAATTTCATTATAAATAAGGTATAAAGTACCTATACTTATTCATTATAATAGATTAGTATGAAATAGAAAAGAAGGACATGTACAGTCTTATCCTTCTATTTGGTCTTAGTAACATTGAAAATTGCAGTCTAGCTATTCTCGTTCATTATATTGAAAAGGTCATCAATTTACTGATTTAATACCAAGCATATAATGATGAGTTACAAACATGCGATTTTAACCTTCGTTAAACTTTCGATAATTTATTTCGATTCAGTCAATTCGGAACTGTATCGCAGATGCTATAACAGTCTCAAGATTCAGTTTAATTTCTGTCAAATTCATGAGTAACGTGAAATTATATCGCACGAGATCACAACGTTTTAATAACTAAAGCAGATATAACGTTGTGCGAATTTCATAGAAATTTATCGAAATTGTTTCAAATCATTTTTTTTTTTTTTTCATTAACGAACTTCTCGACACGCTTATTACCACGAATAAAATCAACTGCCTCGTGGGGGAAAAAAATTGATAAATACTGCAATATCGATTAGCTATCGATAGAAGTATTCAACGTGTTCATCGACTTTTGAAATTCCGATAATACCGCTAATAAATATGTTCAGGGTAAACAGTCTATCGGTAAGAAATCTTTATATCTAACACGATTCCTCTCATTTGTCGGCATCGTGCGGAATTCATTCCTAAGCTTAGAAAACTTCGAGAAACTTGTGCACGTCAAGCCACTACGTGACGTTATAATAGGTTTGAAGTATGTCTAAGGGATTTTGCCCAGAGGGTGGATATTGCGAAGGGTTGAAATATTTTTGATATATATTTATAATTTAATTGAATATACCGAGATATATTACTAAAGAGATGAAAGTTTTTTTTGCAATTTTTTTATCAATTTTTTTAGGCTTTATTGATAGGCCAATCGAAGTCCGACAGATTGTGTTTTGTGTGCAAGAATATTTTGTCGATGAGTTTGAAAAGGGTATAATTATTATTCCTAAAACTGTATATAATGTAATTAGTGTATATCAATCGGCAACAACTGGCGTTTACTCTCCTTACGAAAAAGGTCTTTGGATAAACAATCGAGCCAGATGCGGTTTGAATTCCGTAAGGTTGTCAGTGTGCCAATTGGAAATGCGCCAGGAAGTCCAAGTGTTTCATCGCGGTTAAACCAGCCGATGCAACAGATGCCACTTGTTACATTACGTTACGCGTTCGCGATGTAACTCCGAATGCACTAAACTGCTTATGCAATCAACTGAATAAGGTAAAACCAGAATCCTTGAATTTCTTTATTAACATTGAAAAAGTGAAATATATTTAAGTTGGCAATTCTTGTGAAATCAAAGATAAACAAAACGATGATTCTTATCGATAAATCTGATTGCATTTTTAAAATATTTGTTTCATTAAAATTCTTCAGTTATTTCATCGTTACGTTAATCTGACAATGGAGCGTTATACGAGATTTTATTTATGGCCCATAACACGATTATTATATACCGTTTAATTTCCGGGACCTCGTCACTCTTTTATATTCCATCGTAATTCACTTCGGCCGGTTGTCATGTCTGGACGTTTACGAGTTGCGGCCGGTTTTCGACACTTTATCTTAATCTTCCCGCGACCCTTATGATCCGCGATAAAGTTCGCAATTTTATATCAAAACGTACGGAACGACATCGTAAGCGATCCGAGATACGCGTGTCGATGTTATAAAAGTATAAGGACGAATATCATAAAAAGATTCGCATTGCAAATGCACAGGGCAATTTGTATAAGCATAACGTGCTGTCGGATTAATTTAAAATCAACGTGCGCGTAGCCATGAAGTTTTTGGGGGTTTTTATTAACAAAATAAAACAAAATAAAAATTTTTGCAACCAGAACTTCCGGTACTTTCAGTTCTTTTTTTTTTTAAGTAACATTCTTGACTGTACACTTTTGCTTACTGATATACTACACTTTAACGTGTCTGTCCGTTGTTGTTTCGATGGAGAGAAAATAATAATCAAGGATGCTTCGATTTTCTTGTTAAAGCTGTTCCTCGAGTAGGAAACGTACTTGGAAATGTTTCATTGAAAACTTTCAGACAAGTTAACTTGTACTTGTTGCCGTAAGCTGACGTTATTATTTCATAATTATAGAAATTATCTTATTGCGCTAATATACCTTTGAATATAATGTATATTGGGTATATCTTGGTATGATTACGTATAATGAAGCAATATTCATACGTAGCAGTCGTATATCATTAAGCTATTGGATGAAATAATTTAACTTAAATTAGAAATTACTTTGATTGTATGAAAGAACGTGCTGTTTCCTACTGAGACATACAGCGCGATGAATGAGTTATATTTTATTGCGTCGTTGACTGTCGTCTTCGTCGTCTTGTTGGCAAATTTTATCAAAGGGCTAATTATGGAGTGATTCTATGATAACGATAAAATAATATGCGAATTAGTCATACGTTTCTTTTAGATCGTCAAATTTATCCTAATACATTTTCGTTAAATTAATTCTCGAAGCCGAAGCCGTAGCTGTTTCAAATTCATTCATAAATATCTACGTCACTCGAAAAGCAACGAAAGTTTACGAATTTTTATTCCTGAGAGTAAATAATATTTTAGGGTTGAAACTGTCTCTTGGAAAATGGAAAATATCTAAGGGGAAAATATATGGGGTATCACCTGTTTCAGGAGTTTAGATGAAAAACAGTATACTACCCACAAGGTATGGTATACCATATTGCTATACTATACAAAGTCTTGTTAAATTGCTGATCCTGCTCAATGTTGTAATATAAGTATTACGACACTTTAGGAATGTGGTCACTTGCCATTTAGAAACGAACGCGAAAATTTTTTATTCTAAATACTATCAATTTGGTGGAAGGGGTCGTCCGAAGGTATCGTCCGATAAGCGAAAAAAATAATATTATATAATATTGACGAATTGAATCGTGCGTGTTAAATTATTTTAAATTTGTTGTATAAAATGAAAATTTGAGTCGTATGTTATGGGATAATGTTACATGGCAGGAGAAGCTATAAGCACGAGTCTTCTATTAAGTGCAGTAACCATACAAGCAGTTAGCACGCGTTAATATCGCCACTTCTGCACTTTGCACAGAGTGACCCATTTTCATGAATTAATCCACCAAAAAGAGCAAATAAATTTTATGCCAAGCATCTATGCACATATGCTATACGTTATAGACGTTGTCTATAGAATTCTTGGACAATGCAAATATTGTTCAAAACCAACAAGTATGTTGGAACATTGCGACTTTGCGGTCTGCAGAACTGTCGTAGGTTTCAAAATTGCAGAAAACTCGCAGGTCGGTTTAAAAAATGTGATTTTGCTTTAAATTCGCGGATATTGCAAAATTGCAGAAAAATTGTTCGCCCGATATGAGACCCACTACGCGTACTAGCTGTACATACTTGCAGGACACACATGTGTATAGAATATTACACATAGAAAAATACGTATACGAAACAATTGATTTGCATTTAAAAAATTCTACTCCATTCGATTTACTTGTCGGTTTTTTTTTAAACTATCAGGGGAAACTGGTTTTGGATAGCATATATGTATAGGAACCTGCGTTTTTCGATTATTTTTGTCTCATGTAATGTTGTAGGAATTTATGCCTTGTAGCTTCCAAATATTTTCCAGTTTTCCCTCGACCCGTTAACTAGCTCAATTCTTTCGCAGCAGATTCAGTTTCTCTGATATGATATATGCTTATCGTCTTATCTAATTTCTATTGTTTTTAATGTATGCAAAGTATTCGCATGATTCACATATTGTTTCTGTTGCTTTATAATTTTAAATATTTGGCGCGAAAACTAACTATAGCACAACTAAACAAGGAGCCCTTGGTAGGTGTCCGCCTCCGGTTTTCCTCATTTTCACATATTTTGTAGATCTCGATAAACTAAGCGACACCTCCTAGAAAACAGTTTTTCGTAAAAATACAAAAACACATAAACTTGATTTAATTATCGCGAGCAACATATATTTTTTCCAAAATTTGGGCTCGAATTTACTCCTGTTTGGCAATTTTTTATATCATGAAAAATGATTTTGGGGTAGTTCAACCCCATAAAAACTATTCCACAAATTTGAGAAAATCACATTTTTGGTCTCTCATTGTGAGGAAATTTTTCAGTTAGTTTTATCGTGAAAGATACCGCTGTTATATATGAAATAATTAAATAGGCGTTTAATACCACGATTTTTGATGCCGGTTTTCACCGCCAAAAACCCAATTTGGGCCGATAAGAAAAAAACACGTGTCGCTTAGTTTATCGAGATCTACAACGTATGTGAAAACGAAGAAAATCAGAGGCGGACACCTACCAAGGTTTCCTTGTAAGTCTCTTGTATACCAACGTTTTATCCACTGGACATAAACCCCAATGCAGTTTATGTGGATCACACATAGCTGAAGTGGCAGTAACTTTTTGATAGCACAAATTGATTGAATAATGAAATTGGAATTTTTTTCACTGCTTTGAAGTGTTCGTCGACCAATTCACCCGTCTGCCTTCAATATTATTGTAATTCTGTAGGATCACCATTTTTATCATTTTTCATAATAGTATACACTACCTTTTTGTCGTTATCATAAATTCCGATTAGCCTGCCATTGATGTCACTGACAATGATTAAAAGTCTCAGTGTGCCACTGAGAAGAACAAAAAAATGATCTCCAGGGTGTCCTAGAACTCCGTTAAAAAAACTTCGTCTGCCTTTTACATTGTTAAGACACTTACCAACGTCATTCGGAAATTTACTGCTGCGCTTTATGTTCCAACGCGTAACCCTACGGTGAGCTGTCATTTCCTCATACGTATAATATACATATCGATACTACGATCGCGATTGACAAACGTCGTTCAGATTAACCAAACATCGTCTATTGGAATTTTCGCATGATGTTTCACTCGATTCAATTTGTCCAACTTGAACGATATGTCGACTGTAGCAAGATATACGTCAAGAACAAAATCTCACATCGATCAATTTCAACATAATGAATTTTTTACTCGGGAGGCTCATCAAGTTTATAAATGAATTTTAGTATTGTTATACACATTTTTCTTCTGACTCTCTATTTGTCGCGAATGCTCCCACATTTTACGTTGTCACATAAGAAATGGGAATTTCTACGTATGCTGAACTTGTAAATATGCTAAACTTCTACCTTGTTATTCAAGTCCCAAATTTTACCAAATTTTACGTTGACTTTTACGTTCAAAAATCTTTTTCCGTGAACATTAGAAACGTATTTACATAATTATCTTTCGGTATTTAATTAGTTTGTACTGTACTACGTTTACACCCAAGAACCAAAAAGAAGGTAACAATAACTGATAGGATACGAGATGCGCGTAAAGTTAGGCCAGGATTTGAAGTTTATATCTTAAAATTTGTTAGGTTTTACCATTGAGAAATCTGATGTTTTGTACGAAACTCATAATGGTAACAATAATATTTTCATTCCTGTAAATTTTCTTTATAGCCTGAGTACTGTTATTTAAAATAAAGTCAAATCGAAAAGAAAAACCTTCTCCAAGTATTCCCTCCTTTTTGCTGAAGGAACTTGCCGACAAAAATATCGGTAAGTGCGAAACGTCAAGTGCCTAAGTGGTTCTGCAGCGATGTGTCAGACATGCACGACATACTTTTCAATTGAAGCTCAACAAACTCATGCTATGTTAGGGAACTCCTCGATGGCATCAACCAAGCAATGTAAACTGGAACTCTTCCTATATGTCCATAAATGGCTTCACCTATGACACACATATATAAATATGTTCATATGCTCTCACTCAAGCGTAGTCGCCAATTTGACCGATTTTCAATTCTTCAAAAACATAATTCGAATTTCTTGTTTATATATTGACGAATATCTACTTTCAAGTTACATTAAATTTTTGGATGTACAACCTCTCATTTCATTCATATGGATGATTTCACGAAATTGCTCTGAAAAGCGGAGACGAAACGTACCATCCTACGTTATTAATATTGCTACAGAGAAAAAAGAAAGAAATTCCTTTGAAATTTTTTAAAGATATTTTGTCATATTTCTTATATTAACTGGTAAAGGAAAGTTACAGTGAGTCTTATAACCCTGGGAACTCTAATCGCAATTTTTTATGAATAATTTTTTTCTTGAAATTTTATTGGTAATTGAAAAATATATTATCAACTTTCATCGTGAAGCTATAGAGAAAGACATATAATGTCAAATAATATCCTGTGTACTTTCATGAAAAAATAAGACGGCCAATTTTAAAGCATTTTGGAACGAAGATCAATAAGTATAGCAGTAAACTTATTTGAAAGAATAATATGTCAATTATTTGTTTCCGAAACATAAAAAAATTATATATCGTTCTACAATACACCGTGTGTTTATACTTTTTCAAACTACACAATACATAGTGTACATTAAGTAAAAAATGATTGAGTATATAAAAACAAAAAATTTCGTCTTTATGACTTATGAGTACTATCCAATTAAATATTGGCAATTGAAAATAAAAAATTCCGGTCCCGACGATCCAATTAAAAACACCAGTGACTCGATTCGTTATTCTAATCACCGCTACAATTTTACATTTACATATTACGATACCATTGCAAGGATATATTGGCCGCATGTTCTATATACATTTCGAAGTCCGATAACGTTTCTTCAGATAACCAACAATGTACTAGATCGATTAGATTGCTTTCAATGCGCAGCTAATATCCGATTAACGAGCTATTCCAGCTGGCGAACCTAATTAAAACGGACTTGAAATAAACAAAGTCATTCCGAGCTTGTAGATAACGTATAATCACGCTCTATAAAATTGTCACCTACATTTACACGTTTGAAGTAAAAATATAGCTTCTAGAGAATTGTCATATATACATACGAAAAAGTTATAGCAATTGTTTCAAATGAAAACGGCAATTACAGATTTAGATATATACTTAAATATATTTATAGTGCACGTATCTTAAACACTTTCTTTAGCGGTGTGGCGCTATAAAATCCTTTCAGCCGAAGATGTTTTATTGGCAGTTACTTCGGGAATTTGCAAAACCCCTACGACTTTATTCGAGCAATAAATGCATACCGGGTGCCAAACGCGATTCGCGATATGAATTTAATGACAGGCGCACCGTAATTCTCGATCGCTTTGGAATAAAAGTTTCTCTTTAAAAGTTTTGACTACGTCTCACGCACCCCGTAACAATGACCCTGGATTACGTTGATAGAAAACTATTTCGGCGAGTGTACGATTTTCTTTTTTTCTTTACTTTTCTTTTTTCTTCGCCTATCTTTTTATTCTTCTGCGTATGCAAAAATCTGCTTTGTAATTTTTGCGAGTAATATTGGTGCCTCCCACGAATCGTTGGCGCAGGTGGATAATACTTTGACGTTACATTTTCCTTTAACATGCTAGGCAATGACACCGTATCCTTTTTTAATTTTTTTTTATTCTTCATCCCCCTGTGTAGTTAACCGTCTCCGTCTGCCTCTCGCAATTTCTGGTTGTACAATTATGTACCTTTTTTTTTCAACCTCCTTTGTACAAACCGCGAACTTCATTATAACACGTAGCAGTAAAGAAATATGTTGTTCCTCTTCCGAAAGATTTCTTTATTCTTAAATTCTCTTTGTGTTAAAGGTACTCGCTATACGTAACCGGGAAGTGAAGCACTTAATGAATTTCGCGTTTTCATTTTGTTCAGACTTCGTCTCATTTTCTCGTCGGGAGTTTCAAATCGCCTTGTATTTCATAGTCGCGATTAGCCACGTCAAATTCTCGTGTTTCGTACTCGGTGATTTTACCACTTTCGAAAAAGTTCATTCGACGTTCATCTAGCGGAACGCTCGAGAGTTCCTGGTACTCGAAGCACTCGAAGCACTCGAAGTTACCCTGTACTAGTCGTGATGTCTTTTATTTGAGATTTTTCGAACCTGCTAGAGTTCAGTCTTTGTCTGTGATAGGTGCGTGCTGTATTTCGTATTTGAGACATTAGATAGTATGTCGATAGTGCTGCAATATGAGAATATGTGTAAATCAGATTTTTATTTGAGACATTTTTATTTTTAACTGACAGTGTGTGCACTTTATTCCATTTGAGTTCAACGATGGTTAATATTAGCCTATATAGAGTTTAACGTTAAACTTTAATTAGTGATTAAACGTTCCCTTTTGTTGCAACGCTATTAACCTAAATAGGGAGAATTTTCATTTAAATTTCGTCATTTGCTTAATTCATTGATTTGCATCATAGATCGATCAAATCTATTACGTGCTGTGTTATAGTCTCGATAATTAAAGGAGGAAGCTTCGAAACGATCAAATATATCATTCGAATATAATAATTAATACTACGAATCGACAAATTATATTACTGTTTAATCGATACTTAATATGTTTTTCGTTAATAGATTGTCTTTCAATTTTATTTGTTTTGATGTGCTTATTCGTGAATTGGGATTTGTTAATCCAATTAATGATTATATAGTCATTAATATTAACAATACCTTTATAATGTTACAGTGCAATTACAGCGTGCACTTTTACCGATACATAATCAAATTACGAATGGCATTTCATATCGAGTTTAATTGAATATGAATTGTTCCACTGTTTATATGACTTACGCACACGTATTACTCTGTTTACAATTTCATTACGTATTACTCTGATTACAGTTTCAATATTTTTTTATGTACACTTGTATCACATATATTCATATACATATGTATATTCCTATTCAGTATTTGCACGCGCATCGATTATTTTGTATTACAAAGAAAATACGAATTTCATAAATTTTTTTCTGTTAATATCTGCAACATGCTTATCAGTTTCCATCAGGTTATTTACAACTTATAAAATGTCAGCCAATAGACTGATACTTATCCCACGTAACATAGGTCATACATATATTTATTGCACACTGTAATATATTACCTATTAGGCAAAGGATTATGTGGTATACGTATGTCTCCTATCAAGTTTCTAGACACCGTAGTATTACGTCCTTCGAGCTGAACAATTAATTGACATAAATCTTGAGTTTATGTACCTGTAATACGTAGTTCTACCTACGCATTATCTGCTTCATTTGCACGTTTTGATCTTAGGTTTGGATGAAATATACATTGCGTGACATTTAAGAGATAAGCTAGCTATTACTTATGTTTCAGGAGTTCTGGGTATTAAAAATATTTGAAAGAATGATAAGCTTGCGATAAGAATGATTTAGAATACTACTTGCAATATGATACAATATTTGTTATGTTATAAAATATATATATTTTCTTAATGTTAAATAATTTTCTTCTCTCACACGAGTTAGATATAAAAAAAACAGATTCAGCGTTCCTGGTAATGGATGGCCAACACTCTGATTGGAAGGAAATCCCGTAAAGCATGGCTCGTTTATCACAGTAATCTTTTTCAAGATTTTTCCAAGGTGTTTTCCCCCTTCAGCAACAAGGGGCATTAAAACACCGTTTAAAAGCTACGCACGAAAATTAACCTTTATTTTCATGAGAAATCCTTCGAATTTTCCAAAAAATTTCTGAGAACGAAAACCCGAGTATGGGGATTAGTAGCATTTTTTTGAGATATTAAAATAAATAAATCCCTGAGGTATCTTTTTTTTTGTCAATTATTTATCATACGAGAGAACGTTGTGACAGATTTGACAATAATTCTAGATCTCTTTACTGATGAGACGTTATATTAGAAAATTACATGGAATTCTTTTGCTATCAGTCGTATTGGGGAACACGGAAAGATATAAATAAACCTTTGATACGATTTGACGATAAGAATATTTCAAGAAAACTGATAGCAACCCTTCAATATTCCTGCACGTTCTACCGGAACGATATTTCGGTATCTACAGACTTAAAAATTCCTTATAAAAAACTTGTAGAACTTGTTGCTAAACATTTAGATAAGCAACCGAAGTGTCATTTTGACATCAACTTCGTGAAAATATCTTCTACCCATTCGTTTTTGTGTTCAGCCTTATCCTTTTTTTTTTCGTAACGGTACATAAATGTGAATGTTTTTTATCATATTTTATACGCATGATTCCGTCACGGGATCAAGTTTTCGATAGACTGACGCTAAGTTCCTATTAGAAACTTAATTGTGCCATCAAGCGCTTGTCGGAGGCCTAGTTAGGCCTGTACTAGCCCAATAAGGATCCTGAGAGGTGTTAGACCTACGGAGGAAAATTTTTACTAAGGGTGTCTTGGATCGGGTTATGGGAGTATCCTTACCTCGAGGATCAAAGGTAAACCTAGCTTAGTTTGACAGCCCTAAGTTTGACCCTTTGATGCAACTTTGAGCATTGTTATGCAATAGTTTCACGGATCAGTGAATGTGTAGTTTGTGGCTCTCTTTAAAATCCATCAGGCAAGGTTGAAATTTTCTGTATTAATTGGTTATTCAAAACACACATGAGCTCGACATATTATGCTGATAGGCTGGTTCATCCTAGTATAATGCCGTAGGAATTTTTCATTCAGCTTTGTTCAAATTAATGGGATTATTAGTTACGTGAGAAGAATATGTCTATGCAATTTTTCATTTCAATTAAATTTCCTCGTGTTCACGACTACTTGACCTTCTGAATTACTTTTAATTATTTCAATCGTCATGCTGTTCTATGCTACCTATTATGATGATTAAACAGTGAATGAAAGTAAAATAATAATGCTACCACTCGGCTAGTCCAAGTCCAAATTGGGGACTTTGGCACTACCAATACCTACTTTAGCCTTAGTAAATCCGTTCTAATAATCGTATTTCAATAGAATTACATACCTTCTATGTACGATACGTACGGCATTCACTATTATATTTACATCTATTGCTGAACAGAAATTGCATTAAAATGCAGTTAAAAATGCCTGAATGCATTATGACCTTAATGACTGAATTCTTAATTAATTATTATGTCCTCGTGCAAGCACGATACGAGATTTCGAATAGAGCTTAATCAAGCTATGTTACATTAGTAATATTGTTATTTGAATCTCAATTACGTCCCTTAATCTCGATATCATTTTCTCTTTTTCACGTGATAGATCAAAAGTGAAATATAAGAAATTTCCAATCTTTTGGTTATTTTCTTGTAAAATTTGAACCAGAGAGTCTGAATACATCCTAATTCAGTTGAATGCACTAGAATCAAACTGCACAATCGGCAAGGTTGTCCTGGTTTCAACAATCAGAAAATCTGTATCGACAGTCCAGTTTCCCTTTAGCTTTGACTGACCATCTCCTGTGTTCCGGTTCTCTGGTTCTTGAGTTCCCCAGTCTACCAGTCCCCCCGTCGATTCTCTAATCCCGTAGGCCCCACCGAGAAAAACGATCGGCGTAGGCGCTGATTTAATCGATTTTTAGAAGCGCTTGCGCGCGTCATCCTTACGGGATTCATTGAGGATTTTTATTTTACACCGTTGCACAAGATCAGCGCTGCACGCTCGTCCCACACATTGACACAGATGAGCATCTACGCGGTTCAATCGCATAACGACCAATCCAATAATTATGCAACGATGCACGTTCTCTATGCACCGCTGGAATCTATGGAAAAATCTTCTGATCGATATGCGAGTCTTTTAATCGGCTCTCTCTCTCTCTATATCCTTCAAATACATTTGTGCTTTCTAGTATCTACCTACATGCATACGTTGCGCTCAAAGCGACGCCACGTGGCTGATGCCATAATTGCAATATTTAATTATTACCAAATAAAGTCGAATTCCCATTCGGCCTCATTCTTATTTCAGAAGTTCGCATTCGTGCGACAGTTTTACGAGATGCTCTGGCCATTTTATTTATTATATCTACTAATCTCATAATCGTTAAGAGTGGTCCACTGATCTGGTTAACGGCGTCGCTAAAATTGACACACGAATACTCCCGCTTAAACGATATTAAATATCTGCGCACGGTCCGATCCTTGTAGCAGGGAAACAGTCATATTTAATCTCGCAATTTTTACGCTCGGAAAAGTCAACGTGAATCGTATAAAAAGTTCTCGTATTTTACGCGCGTTATCAAGAATTCTCATGTGAAACGTTACACTGCCATTATCGGATATTCCTCGAGTGTTTTTGTGCATCGAAAGTCTTCACAGAGCATAGACGTATACGCATTGAGCTCACGTATTACACACTCCAAGGGAGATCAATATAGTTGAATAATTAAAAAAACCAATGGCAATCGAGGAATCGTTACGAGTAACCTGCACCTGTGCTAAACTATATCCGGTCTTAAGGGTCTTTTACGATGAACAAATATCTATCGATTTTTTGCTGGTTCATTAATTTGAAATGGCACCGCTACTATCGTACCATGCAAAGCATCCTGCGTGTGTACAGGGAAACAAAGCGGGGCAAAAGGCTCCCGTGACATAAAGCGCAACATCGGCAACCTTCGGAAATCATTTCCCAGAAGAGTTTTACTTTTTTTACGATGAATCGTTACAGAGCGGCTATATAAATCGAGGAAATAGAAATCGCACTATTTATCTACTTTGACAGGCACGGATTAGCATCCATTGGATCTAAAGGTGGACTCGTGCAATTAGTTTATGTTTTTTACATCGTTTTAAAATATATCATGAAGATATTTTCATCTATCGTATATTTTTTGCAATATTTCTCATAGCTCTGTTACAGTACACTGTAACAAGAGTACAATATTGTAACGGATGAAATTTTGTTAAAATTATCCCGTCACCGTCATGATCTCTTATTCTCAATAAAGAACATATTTAAGACGTAGTCAAGAACAAAACTCGAATCTGTTTGGAAGGATTTATAATGTGTCAAATTGTTCGACAATTGTTTCGAAATGTGCCTCACAGGGAGACGTCGATTTTTTCCCTCGGAAAAGCCAGTTGGAGTAATGTCATAGGCTGGCATTGTTTTCATGTGCCATGTGAAATCTTATCGAAAATTTGAAAGTCTTATTGAATTTCATATTAGATGTATCAATCGTGACTTTATCCTTACCGCTTGTTATCGGTCTTTGGAAAGAAAAAAATTTCAAATTTGTTCATTCTCAAACCTACTTCGTATCACTTTTCGTTGTCGAAATAACACGAAGTCTTGACAGACGAATCGGATCGATGCGAAGCTGATCTCAAAAAATATAAAAAGTATGAAAGTGAAAAGACAAAGGACACTGAAGTAATGCCATATCTATGTATACTGTATGTAAATGTGCTAAGGTTGACTGCTGCACGTACATTCGTCCGTAGGTATGTGTACTTATATAGGTTGGGTGTGGCAGATGGCGTCATGACTAGAAATTTCTTTATATGAGAAATGCTGCGAGCCGTTGTTCCAGAATTCAAAAATCGAGATGACGAGCTTGTAGGGTGAGAAATACTTAAAGTTTTAGCTTTCGAAAAGTATTTGATGGTTCGATTATCATAATTCATAATGGCCATAATGCACCTTGAAAGCACAAACGTTTCATTCAATAAAATGATCGAACTAACTTATCTAGTTTATAGTTCTACCATTAGTGTTTGAAGAATCTTACTTTAGACAATTATTATTAAATAGATCATTTTAATGTAGATTGTAACATATGCTGTTTGCATTTATTTTATTTGAAAATTATTTTTTTATATTTACAATTTTTTTTTTGCTAATTTACTGTATATCTCTGTGTTACCGACAAACAGAGTATTTTCATCATGATGATCCTCAATTTTATTTGATTCCATAAAAGACAATGGCAATTGCACAAAAAAGTAGAGTGACATTATTGTATTTCTGGTGGGTTATTTTATATCTTTTTATGCATCAGATAAAAAACGTAAAACTATTCGTTGTAACTTAAGTACATAAAGGAAAGTGTACATAAGTTTGATCGATTTATTGACGAGTCTCAGGTCTGATTTACGACTTTGTTCTTCACGTCATAAAAAATTGGCTTCTTTTTTTTTTAAGAAAGGTGACCTTCAATATTTATATCAAATCCATTCTCCTCCACTTTTGATACCCTAATGGTACTTACAAGTGGACTTTTACAGTTTAAGCATTGAAGTTTATTTGACTAAGGACTGATTTTAAAAATTCTGGCCGATCAGCTTGTTGGATTTTACCTCTGATTTCTCAAGAGTTAAAATTTCATGGTATAATTCATTAGATCTGGTTTCGTGTAACATGAGCTGATATTAACTTGCCCTTTCGGTCCTACAAAGTTAAAAGCTTTTTTTTAACTGCCTTTAGTAAACGTATCCTGCTGAACTTAAGCAAGGAATTAGCATTCGTTGTTATTGTTATTCATTATTTATATCACAGTAAATCATGACATTTTTTGTTTTTTTCATGAATTCAAACTTTTTCATTGCATCATTATTATTGACGTGTAAAATGTTAATTAATGCCAAAGTTAAACCGTTTGTCTCAAATACCACAATATTTTGTGTTTTCATAAAGTGTTACCATTCTTTCACATTAAATTTTGTTATGAACGCCTTTATCTCCAAATTAACTCAAACAAAAGTCGTTAAGGTACAGTTGCTCGGGCGGAAATACTTTTTTAACAACTTTTTTTTTAACGCTCCGAGCGTTAAGTTTCTCTGCCCTATTCGAAAGTCCTCTAATGTCGGACAGAACGTGTTCACCGCGTCTTAAAGGCTTAGAGGGTTGAATTTAATTTTTTACGACGACAAAGAGCTCCATTCGATAATTAAAATAGAATCGAGTCAAAGCTGTGTCACTGGAATGACACGTGGAAGAATCATCATCAGCCATCTGCAAATTTCGGTCCCTTGATAGTTTCATATTCGTCAGCTGTTATTGTCTATTGCAAGTACTGTCCTATGTAAATTGTTCCTGTAATTTTTATCACATATGTATGCACCAAAGAAATAAAAATACTTTTGCATACTTTAATAAAGCAACCGACAATGAGTTGACTTTCGGAACGGAGGTCGTGCACTCTAAGTAAGTTTAACAATGGTTACTTCAACGAACGTTGATGAAAACTAAAAAGCTTCGACCGAAAGAGAACATGGATGCTGTAATCCCAGGGTAAAGTAGGATAATCCAGGATTGATGGGCGTCTCTGATTCTTTTTCCCTTTCTTTAATCTTTTCTATTCCTTTCGTCCCACAAAAGCCTAACTCTTGCTCACCAAGAGACAGATAGATATTACAGTTATACCAGATGTTGCTATTCTTGAGTGTCCTGTTTTTATTTCTATCCTTTTATTTTTCCTTTTCAAAACATACTGCAACTTTCAAATCAAATCTGTCGTTCCCCGATGAAAGATTAAAGGAAAGCGCCAAGCAAAAAAACAAAATCAGCTTCGATTACAATAATCTTTTTTTTTAGATTTATTCCTGTCCATGGAATTGTCAAATACGACAAGATACCACTCGAGGATAACAGGTGCCATCAGAATTTGATAATAATACCTGAATCGTATCTTATAATCATTTTCGAAAAAGTTTTATCAACAGACCAGAGATACTTTACAGAAACAAAAAACCAACCGATTGACAATGCTTAGCAAATATTTGCCGTGTACACGAAAGGACAAAAGCATCGTCAACTTTAAACCGTTTCGCATGCTCGTAGCTACTTTGTCATATGATTTACAGCTTCGAAATTGTTGGTGATTTTATCAGGGAACACATTGACAATATTGTTTCCGTAAGCGACCAGCGTTTCATGATATCAGAAGAAATTCATGATCGAGTAAGGTAAGAGTTGCGAGCAGAAGGACTATCGATGTTTCAACAGACAGAACGGACAGTTCCGATAATTGTCATTCCACTGACTAATTAATTTATCGCTCCATTCAGACTTCACTGTTCCACCATAAAGTCCTGGTTGTGGTCAAGTCCGACTTCAGGTAGTTGGCAATAGTCTAGCAGAGGGCAGTTCGGTAGTGGGTAACCCTGTAGTGTCAGGGACAATCCCACGCTTGGGTGAGCGAGTAAAGCGATCATCTGTCACTGGTGCAAACCGTTGTGACCCTCCGCCTGACCTCAGTTTGATAATTGAGATTTAGGCTAGGGACGAAACGTACAGGACAGTAGCAGGGAACAAGAAGTGTCGTAGATCCTGTAGGAAGCATTCTTGTAAACTTCAAGGTACAATGCAAGGAGCCATAGCTCTCTTGGTATAAATTAAGTTTATACACGTTATATATATATATACATATATACATATACGTATATACTCCTTATATAACGTAATGGCTATGTATATAAATTCTACTGCGACTCGTTGCGACTTTTGTCCATTCGTCACAACGCTCTCGATACTTTGATCGTTCTGAAAATGCTATGTGCTTAAGTAATGGGATACCCTGTGATTTTTCAAGGAGGGTTATGATAATGTATTACGGTTACTGTAATATATTATGCCGAAAGTTTCTACGGGTCTCCTGAACGTACAACACTTTGCCTCAGGGACACATTGATATTCGTAGAGTTATTGCGCGTCGTTGCGTGTAGATTCTAAGCTTCGCGTGCGAATAGATCACCAAGCTTCGTCGTGGCGCTTTTTCATACCTCATAGATCTCATTTTTATGTATCTTTGGTTATGTATTTTTTGAAGTGAATTTTGCATCCCGCGAATATTTGCAAGCTTGGATTAATGTCGATTAAATTTTTAATGTTTTTTTTTTAAAGTGTTATTTATTGCCAAGAGAAACATTTTTTATGCTAAACTTAACGTACATGTTATAATGCTTTAAAGTTTATGTTTTTATATTATAATATAATGGGACACGCGTACGTTTAATTATTATATAGGGATAACTGCCGGCATCGTTGTTTCGCATTAAAAAACTGACTGAAGTTCCCTTCGCATGGTTCGTTTGCGAGACTCATGAATAAATATTAAGCTACGATAAACTCGAAGGATGCTGAAGTCGGAAAATGCGTGGATTATTCTCGTAGGCCGTGTTAGGTATGCAATGCTGATAGTTACACCCGTTACACGGCAGCCATGTTAAAATAGCAATTGCGTATCCCGCTTGTATCGACCGCTTGATATTATCTTATATTGCCAATTCGATGCTCGATTGATCCAAAGATTTACGAATTTTGAGCGGCCACGTTTGCGATTTCATGCCTTTCTGCCAACTGTGTCTGATTTCACTCGGAATCATTTCACTGATCCCACCACATATCCCCAGTAAGCCTGACAGGTATATCTATATATTGATATATAGATATTTCCGTTCATCCGACGATAACCTCCTCGATCCCCTTTCAGAAAAGATTAGAATTCCTTAGAAAAATAGCCAGTTTACATATTACCCACGTGAACCAGGGATTATAAAATTTCCAATGTAACATAAGAAAGTTCTTACTATCCATCTGACTGATAATAATCGATTTCCAATATTTATCGAGCATCTCGTTTCTCGTGCCTCGAGGCGGCATTCTCTCGCTCGATAGCACATCGAAAATTACTCAGCAATATCCAAGAAGTTACCTTCCTGTTACTAAATTGTTCTCAACCCCCTGCTGGATCTTGAATCATGAGGTAAGATCTACAAGAAACTCCGAATCGTTCTCCAAAGATAGATCCACCTAGCACATAGGTATACATGCTGCAACCGATCTCCCCAAGAGTAGAGAAATTCTGACTGTGCGGCGGGATGCTCGCAGAAGCTTCGCAGGGAGGCTAAACGAGGATCCTGGTGGGGATCGTCGGAGGTTCGAGGTTGGTGGGCTCGGGGAACGACTGTAGGGAGCAGGATGGTGGTGGAATAGCTGGGGGTTGAAGCAGCTGAGAGGCAGTACGAGTAGGTCAGAGCGTCAACCACAGCGAGAGTCAGCGTTTGCTATAGTTCATCCGAACATCCCAACATCCGAACATCCGAACATCCGAATCTCTGGTTACCAAAAACAAACCACGTATTTCTTGCGCAATCGGTCACACATGGTATAACGGGAAGATCATTTTTCAAACTTCCTCAATACGGAAGTCAAAAGTGCCGAAGAAGAATCTGTCCTCCGATACATGAAAGGAATCAAGAAAAAGAAAGAGAGAGATGAAGAGAACCTCTTTCGTAGAAAAAAAAAAGTTTAACATTGTTTCCTGCAATTGGATTTCGACTGTATTGTGCTATCTTGAATCAACCTCTAAAGCTCTGTCCACACTCGTCAACCATTGTTCGTGCTGTCAAGTAGTCCGGTATACATGAACGTGAAAGATTACGTAAACTGGTGCCAAGTCTCATCCCGTATACGTTTCGAGCTGGAGTTTATAGGAAATGAAACTCGCCCTGTACATTGACTGTTTGCGGTTCAAAGCGAAACGACGTCGTGATGTTGATTCAATGCCAATGACTGAATGACTCGCAAGCTCCGCCACATGGATATCAACGTGGAGATCACGTCGATGAGTTCTACTCTCTATATTTTAATTGTAACGATAATGTGCCAAGTGTCTTAAAACGCGTACGGTAGAATAATTTAAATATACGTTATTGGTGGTTTACATTGATATAGCTAAAACCTATGTACGCGTTCGTTGGTTATGCTGTTGTGTGTAAATAATAATAATAATAATATTTGCTCGTTTTGATCGTCGAGAGACGCCGAGTGATTGTTGGTTGGGTGTAGTTTGTACAGGGAGTTCATATTTCGTAGGTTGTAATTGTTGCTGTTATAAACTTTGTGAATGTTATTGAAATGATGATTAAGTGAGTTATATATATCGTGCTGTTAACGTTTAATGTACGCAAAGTTTCCGCAGGCCTATATGCATATGTTTATTTAACGTTCCACAAACAGTTTAACGAGTGTGCTGGGCGAGACGAAATATTAAATCAATTAGTTCGTTATTATTGGGGTGTATATACGAGATTGATAGGAGTTATATCGTACGAACGAAGAGGATTTACCGTGGTTCCGGAATCACGAATTTTTCATGCGAATTAAGTAAACGAATTATTCTACAGGGTTGTGTCGATTTTTCGCTGTAAATACGATTTTATGAGATTCGGTAAAACTGTTCGAAGATAGTGCTTTTGCTAATTTCGTTAAAGAATATCTGGGAGAATAACGATACTTGGTCGAATAAAATCTTCGAGTGGAAGAAGTTTCAAGTTCATTCGTAAAAGTATAATAATAAAACGCTTAGTGCTATTTCGTGTTGTGATTCGAATATTAATAAAATTAAAAGTGTTCGAAGTTACGCGCGGCGACTTATTCTCAATCGTATTTCTTTTTTCCTTAGCGATCGAAAACGAACAAGTGATTTTCAACTTGTCCGAAAGTGGGTCGTGTGACGGTTTGCAAAAAACGAGACCTGGGAAACATTGGTGCAAGAGGAAAGTGCAAGAGTAAAGATAAAATGAGATCCCTCGGATCGTGTAAGTACACCACGAGGATGCGCTAAGGAGTAATCAATGAAATTCGACGATCCAGTGTTGATACGAAGAAACGTGTAGAAGATTTTCTGGCACGAGTTCAGCAATTATTGGATGCTAATCTATAAGTGCAGCGTTGCCGTAATCGATTAGGACGATCGTAAATTTCACATAAATAAAAAGTTAAAGATTTTAAAATTCTTTGAGAAATCAGGTTTTTATCATTAAAATTAATATTCAGACGAGAGCTAATAAAGACTGGTCGCGATAGTTGCTGTGATTCAAAATGGAGGTCGCAGCATCGGCTATGTTGGACGGATTGAAAAACAATCGAATCAGCAAGTTGGCACTATCGCGCTTCCTCTCGCAAAGCCTGTAAGTAAAATATTACGGCGTGGTATTTGAAAGAAGGCTTAATTTAAGCTCGGATTAAAGCTTTCCTTATTTAGAATTCGTTTTTCTGCGATTGCCGAATTTCAAAGTAATACGACGATTTTAAATTAAGCCCTCATTCAAATGCCAACATCTTAAGCACTAAATATGATAGTATACAACGGCCCCCTCTTTTTCCAATTACTTTTTCCCTATCGAAGTCCAATCGACATAACCAATAATAATGACATTTCCAAACCCAATCATGCCCTGTATTAATTAATCTCATTGTCTATATATATTTCTCTGTGGGTTTGTGACATGATTGTAATCCTATCCATAACAAGCCCGTCTCTCCCAACCCCCCTTTTTTGACGTATATAAATCATTGATATCATTGATATGATTATGTACACCGTATAGAAAATCTCTATTACAGAAAAGAAAGACCAATATTACTTTCTCATCAGAAAATTCATGTCTCACAATTTCAAGGTATTAAGGTCAAACATTTATTTTAATATGTCTGTGAAAGATATTCTCTGTTACGGAATGTCAGGAATTTATCAGCCATTCATAGAGCAGCAATGTTACGTCCCGAGTACAGTGTTAATTTTTTCTCGTGTGATAATGTTGTTACAGTTAAATTCTGAGGGTCAACAATTTAAAGACAAGCCGTTTAACGTTTTTCCGGCCATTTTATCATTTTAGCCCGAGCAAAATGCGTGTCTTCCTCCATACTGTATATACACTGTATGGGACATCCGTCAGATACTTCCTGTGTGCATGTAACTCTTGTATAAATATGCATTGCGTAACGTGAATTAATGTAGGACACATACATACATCTAATACGCGTATGACGTTCGCAAGGCGAACAGCCGTGCTAATAAGTAAATATTTGCAGCTAATGACATCGTGGTAATACAAGCCAAGTATGGTATAAACATTTTATACTTGTCAAACATATAGGACATTAAACGAATTACGAGTGCCAGGAATACCTTTGTTATTGTTGATTTTATATAATGGATGGTTAATTTCTGGAACAAATTTATATAGCTAGGTACTGTCATTAGTAATAATGAATCAATGAATTATTCAAAGTTCGTTCCTTTGTCCTGTTTATATTGTGAAATATTTCTATGACGTATTTTATTATTAAATTCGTATAAAGAGAATGTATGTACGAAATAATAATGTGTTTTATTTCCGCGTCGAAAATTTAACAATGCTTCGAGCTTATACAACTGCTTTGCTTTGTTACTCTTTGGGTTTTGCGGACTGAAGTGTAACCTTAGTTTCAGGTCACGAAATCGTACAGAGAAATTTTTTAGACCCATACCGGATTTAATAAGAGCGCGTAAACATAGATTGAGACATGAACAGCCTTATGAAACATAATTAATTAACTAATATTCATATGTAAAGACGAATGTTAATCCGGAGATCCTTTAGGCCGAAAATGAATCTATGGACTCATATACAGGGTAGTCGGTAGAAACGCACCAGCAGAAGTTGACCGCAAGTGGCCGACACGGCAGTGTAGCCTCTTCAAAAAATGACAGCTACAAACAAGTGACGGCACACTGAAAGTTTGCATAGCAATAAGTAAGAATCAATCTTGCGCATCGAAAATAGAAAACTTTTAAGTACTTCTGAAACTTCTTAGCGAATCGTAGAAGGAGGTGAAGCAGGGTTACTCTCTGGACTATTTTGGATGCGCAAAATTGATTTTACTGTTACTATGATTCACCCAATGGCAAAAAATAATTTGCACTTTTTTTTCCTATAAAAACATTTCCATTAATTGGTTTTTAAATATTTTACAGTATTGTATTGCAGAATTCCAGTCGTGATCATTACTTGGAAAGTATATTAAAATTGTAAATGTTTTAAACTTTGCATCGTTTTAATTGCAATTTGTTGACCGACATTACGTTTGGGCATTACAATATTAATTAATTATTTCAGTAACCTAACTATTGGATAATTTCAAAAACCTAACTTATTGCTAAGCGAACTGTCAGTGTGCTGTCATTTTTTTTTAAAGAGGCCACACTGCTGTGTTGGCCACTTGCGGCCAACTTCTGCTGGTGCGTTTCTACTGACTAACCCTGTAGACGAAAGCCAGCGACCAACGACCAATGGGCAAGATGCTGTGTAATCACTTCCTCCTGTGAATCTTCAATTAAATATCTAAAAATTCAATTCGGTATTTCCTTGTGAAATATTCGGATATCTTCTTCTTGATTGGTTTAACAGGCCAGATTGTCTTGACGTAATTTCATAAAGGTATATTGATTTCATATCCAAAAAATGTTATTGCATTTTTTTCTTATCAGTGTCTATTAATGATTAGGTATCGAAGGAAATTGCTGTAGCAGTTAATAACTTATGCGAAACGCAAGTACATCATTTGTATCGCATTAGTGGTCTTTGGTGCGACCTAATATCAATTTCCTGGATAAATCTTAGGATGTCTGTTGTTTTATATTATTAAAAGGTAGAGCGTGCGTGCGTTAGATTGATATTGATTCCGCAATATTGGCGTAAGTATGTAGGAACTTATAAGACTTCAAATTTATTTCCGAAAAATGTTGTGTACATATAATCAGTACGAAAGAATGACGAAGACATTTTCAGTTTTTTTTTCTTCATGTTATTCATAATTAACACAGTAAATTTTTTTTACTACAGTGTAATATATTTATACTTACACGATATTATTTTAAAGATATTTTTAATAATTAAATAACTTTATAATTGCGAGTATTCAAAAACGAAAACATAATAACACGCATTGAGCGTTTAATTTCTAGATCAAAAAGTTCATCTGCTTCGTCACTTGACAGCTGATTCGCCCTCTAATCTTCTAAGTGTCTTATAATTAACTGACATTGCTAATTGGAGCTTAAGAATAGGATTGTAGCATGGACGATTGAACCTTTCTAATTTAGCTTTACAAAACGAAAAGTAAATTAAAGAATTAAATTATATCATATCAAACTCTATGGCAAATAAACCCATAAAAGGTAATTGGTCAAAAAGAAATGTCTATTACATAAAACATGCTTCGTGTAAATCATTCATATTCAAAGCTAAACGTTCCTATGACACCGCATACTCACGAGTACGTATAACAATGAACAAGCAGGTATTTCATAAGCTCAAAATCTCGCTGTCAACATTTATTACGTAAGCATTTAACTTTTGCACCAGGTGGTTACTTTTCAAAGAAAAAATTTTTTCTTCTATAAACCGCATTATTCAAAGAGATTTTCATGTTCCATGTCAACATAAAAAAGATCTTTGTCACCTAGAAATATTAATATTCTCTACAATACCTTTAGCGAAGTAAAATGCAGTCTTTATTCTAAATTGAAAGTACAATATCACGATTCATTGTGCGACTTGTATCCACGTAAATTTTAAGAGCCGCAAGGCTTCGCGTCAATCATCCGGCAAAGTGGAATGGAGATCTCGACGAGAACGCGTTAGAAATCTGTTTCCATTGGAACAAGAAAAATCATCTAACGAATTCTCGCCAGTACTGTAGCTTACGAACAAAGCTATACAATGATAACGGACAGTACAAGAACGCGAATGTCACTTCAGGGGCTTTCGAGTATTCTTCTTGCTTCCGTCATGTGACGAAACGCTTACATCACCGTTTTTTTTTTCTTTTCCATTTATTCTTCTTCCACCGGTTTTTTTTAATAGTCTCGTTTTTCTCCTTCCCAAACGTACGCCGTTCACAAAAATGAGGATACGTTGACGTGAGATCCCTCGGAAAGATGGCGACTGACAACTTATAAACGTTTGTCTCTCTGTTCGCTGGCTGAAGCATCATGATATAATGCCAATGATATGCTTTCTCTGCACGTTATGTTCACTCGAGTCTATCTAAATGAAATCTTATTTATATCACGCAGGCTTCCGCTCAACGATTTGTCCTTGTAAAATACGTGGATGGAATAGTTACTTTTCTCTCCTGGGGTGTTTTTTTTTTTTTTTTATTTATTTTATCTGAAAGGGAAATTATGAAAAGTAGACATAACGCGCAGTTACTTTTAATTAGATTTTTCTGTATATTTATATTCAATATGGTCTATCTGCCTAGGTGGACAGTTGAGAAATAGACCTACGGAGGATTGTGCGGTTGCTGAAAATAAATAACATATCATTTTCAATGTATATGGTGCATTGACACTTTTGACTGTTTTAAAAAATAATGAATCTATGCGAATTCATTATTTGGTATAGTAGCGTTAAAAAACTTTAGGCTTGTATCATTTTCCATAAAGCTCGCATTGGTTCGACAAAAGAGAGTCGATAAATCGTATAATTATTTTAACTTCGGATAAACGTAGTGAAAGATTTCCTGAAAAAAATTAAAAAATTCAATCATTTCTACAATGTACGAATAAAACAATAGCTCGATGATGAAAATCTTTGAAAATGAAATTTGTGTATTAAGGAAAAATGTTTTGAAATTCTTTAAGCCACGAATTTATTATTGTATATGCTAACTTGATCTAATATTAATACTGATCTTCTCGATCCTGGTAAATTGTCTTCAAAGAATGAAATATTCGTTAATTTAAGCATTTTATAATTTCACCGATAAAAATTAGAAAGAATCAAACAAGTTAAAGTTAGTTTATAGAAACTTAACACTAAACCTACCGACAATTTTTTATAAACATAGTTTTGACTTTAAAACGGTCAAATGACCGCTCGATGGTAGGTTTAGTGTTAAAATATGTCAACTTAGTAGTTTATATAACAAGCGATTCCTGCTGTCTATTTCTGATGTATTACAAAGATCCACATACAACTGTCATGTCTAAAAGATTGTTTTGTCTCTTGGAAAACTTCGAAGCCATGCATCACAAACATAATCGCGCATACGATACGCAGTTTGTATGCTTACAACTTTCTGCACGTTTCATTACCAGACAAAAGAACAAATTGTTCGTTCCGCTTCTCCTGAGAAAACTTTACTTTTGATATCGACCTAGCCTGACATTCTGCATGGAAACTAAAAGTTTCTGTAAAATAGTTGCTAGTGGTCCAAATCAGAAAGCTTAGATGAATATTCATAAGGTAACTGCTATTTTGTAGACTCTATGTCGATAAGATGGATGAGAGAGTCTATGAGAGTAATGGACAGGTGGAAATGTGAATTAAGATGAACGAGGATAATGTATTTTAAAAATCGAACCAACGGGAACGAATAACTCATAGAATATGAATGATCACAATCAGTGAAAATTGTGGATGCTCGGCCGATGGAATAAGTGCAGAAGATTGTAAAAACCAATCTGAAAGACGTTGCGGGTACGTAAAGTGTATGCGGCAAGTGGATCATTAGACTTGTGAGGTGATAATAAATTTTGAAACATAACAAAATTATAGAATACTAGTATAAGATTGGACTAGCATTCTGCAATATAGAATCGATAATATTTACACATCGGTAAAATCTGTTTCATCGAAAAATAATGTACATTCCTATTTTAATTATTATAAAAATATTTTACAAAAATTTACCGCTTTGCCAATAACTGAAAATTTGTAATATTACAGTACCTTTTCGATAAACTCGCGTGAAGATTTTCATGATTAAAGTCTCTTACATCAAAGACGTTTGACAGGATATATTATATCTATCAGTATAGATACTATTTAATATTACCTTCACCGTGTATATCATACATGGTAAACTAGATTCAATTACGTTCTACTACATGTTTACATGTTACTCATCGATATCAGGCTGGTATCTGATTATCATATATCGATATATGTAGGTACCAACAGTATCGTCGTAACACGTCCAAAGATAATTCTAATACCAATCAATATGGATGGACGTTCAGTTAAATGATAAATTATGAAAATATAGCAAAAGCTTATTATGCAACCGCGAACATTAATGTCGGTTAATCGACTGGCACTTAATCGCCGCAAACTATAAATTGCGAACGAGCGTGCAAAACGTAACGTTAATATTACACGCAGCTACGGCCACGCCCAAGCGACAAAAATCGTAACTATTTTCCCAGAGGCTTCACGGTTGACGAGCGACCGCAATTTACCGAAGCTTTTCTAACTCTCGGACCTTCGGTGTAGTAAGTATAAAGCCTGCGAACTTATCGTTAGCCAAGCTTCGGTCCGCATTGTTAATCTTAATGAGTTCCGCGGTGGCGGCGTTGCGGTTCTACTTTCGATACAATTTTTCGTCATATTGATATTGAATTTCTTTACTGATAATATTCAGAAAAACTTTCTTTTACCGAGTTCACACCTACCATATAATGCATCCTTTGCATTGTGCACGGGTGCAGGCATAAGATATCGTTATTATAGGAGCGGTATAAAGTTACCCCCTGTAACAGTAGATTGTGCTTTTCGTTCGGTATATACGCGTAATATCATAACGATTACTGCACCGAAAGTAATATTGAAATTTTTTAATTTCATTTAGTACATGGGGAGGGTCTACAGAGTCGGACAGATCTAATTCGTGCAATTAAGAAATTTTAACACTAAACATACCGACATTTTTTTATAAACGGATTTTTCGCTTCAAAACGGTCAAATGACCGGTCGATGGTACGTTTAGTGTTGATGTCGTTTGAAAATTATCTGAAAAAAAAAAGGTTCTTCATGTTTACGTACACTGTTGTCCCATCCCGATAGCTCTAATACTGCAATCTACACCGTAATTGTTCACCATACAGTGGTATCTCTTCCGTTCAGACTTTGTGAAGATAATAACTCAGCGTTACATAGGTCATATAATAGATAAGCTCTAGGTGGTTTCATAGAACGAGCTTCTATTAGTGCTTTCTATACCATTCGCGTCATATATATTCTACCTGAGGACTTTCGTGAGCTGTTTAAATATTATACTAACAGCAGTATTAGTAGACGTATATTAGGAAGTTGAAAGCTCGAAATGAAAGCTGTTGCGAGTTATCACCATTGGTGGACCATAAAGTGAAATTCGCAGAACGCAACAATCAAATTAAGGGTTGTTCATAATCGTGGAGGTTAGTAACGTTCGCCTGAACATCTATTACAAAATTGCATTAGCATGATGTCAGAGCAGTGGTACTAGCTGTGTATATATTGAATGCACCCGGGTGCATAATATGGTATGAAAATTAGAGAGCTGTCATGAATTTTACGGTACATCAGGTAATCGTTCCTTGAGGATTACACTTAATGTGCGAAAGGGAATTCGATATGTAATTTTAGAGTATTTATTATAACTATATAGACACATATATATGTATATACACGTACGTAGGACACATTTTTATTTTGTCAGTACAGATCAATTTCAAAAGCTCTTTGATCTTCTTTAAAAAAGAAAAAAGAAAAAAAGAAGAAGAAATTGTAAATGTGGAATGCTTAACAAGATGGGTCTTTATTTTTTTTTTATTCGCGTCTTCTTTACCATGCAAATGTAACTAAAACTTTTCTACGAGATAAGGTGAGCGGGTAGGTACGTACGTATATTGCTCATGTGACGGTTTCATTCGACCACAAGAGATGCTCGGGCTATATTACTGGAGCATGACGCTGACGATAAACGAAGGTAATACCGGAAACGCTATATCCAGTTGCTCAAGATCAGTTCAGTCGATCTGAAGTTTCTTCATGCGTCTCACGGTACTGTGAACTCTTGGAGGCGTCAGATTCTGTACTTTCGAGTTTGCGACTGTCGATAAGGTAGAACGGTGGAAGCAAAGTGGGTCCGTCGGTAAATCATCCCCTTCAAGATTAAAGGGAACGTTTTTACTGTTTAAAATCTTAGGAAGTACCACTTGGTAATACACGTGGTCATTGGTATTTTGAAAAATTAGTTACCTTATAACTTGAGAACAAGAAGTATTAATTTAGAACTTAATAATTCATCTTCGTTCGTTATCAAATCTCTAAATCCAAAACTAGCATAACGATATATCGTTTATAATTTACCAAATATTTCTCAGCAATGAATATCATGAAATTTTACAAGTTGATATTAATATACCATCTGTGGTATAAAGAAAGTAAATACGTAACTCGATAATTTAATTTAACAATTTACACTTATTTAAAGCTTAACATATTCGAGAGTATAAACTGGTTTCTGGAAATACAAGCCGTCTCGATTGTTCTCAAAATCTTATAGCGATTATAGCCTTCATTTTCGCAGAAATTATAACGATTGATGAGTATTATACGTACGTATAATTTCCCTATGTGTTTCTAGCATCTGAAGAGCATTATACAATTAATGATTAGCCAAATGAATTTTGGGGGATGTGCCAGCTTGCCTAGTAATTCGAAACTTTACAAATAACACAATCCAAACATTGCTCAAATAACATTATTTATCATCGATATCGTTTCTATATATACCTATATCTATATCAATCTATCTATTTCTCATAACGAAGGACATGGAAACTCGTCCAAACTCGTTTATATGTTGTCATAGATCACTGTCATAAGAGACATATAACACTTTTAATTATAATGTTTACTAAATAGATGATCATCGTTTTATCGCACATTCGCAAAATTCACCATGCGATACCACTGTGATAAATGAAATTACACCGCGAATCTGACCGTTTTCCGTATTTAAAGGAATTTTCGACTTTTGCAAGCAGAACATGTATTCCACGTATATACGAATGCAGATTCAATTCCATTTAGAAGAAATATAAAAAAAAATTTCGCAGAATCAAAATACACGTCACAATCCGATTATCTTTATGCATTTCTTCAATATAGTAGTGCAATAAATATTATATCTCGCCTATGAACTTACTGCGTGTAAGAAAATAACGGTATTTATATATTTATTCTGTAAAAATGTCAAGACCGAATTGGGACACAGAAATATATGAGCATTGAATTTTCATATATCTGCTTTTTATATATGTCATAATATGTTATTATATTTGATATATTTATCTATTGGTCTGCCTTCTTACGAGAGCCATATATACATAGCCATATGTGTGTATATATATATATATATATATATAATAGGTATTTGATAATGTTCAACTTAGGACCTGAAACGATCAATCATGAGCTCACGTCGATATATGGGCTTGACACATGTCGTTGACGCAGTATGGCTTATCGTTATCAACAGTGCGTGCCCGCTCGATCAGTAATACGAAAATATGGGTTTACGGTAAAAATATGAACTCGCGGCCGTTACTGATTGGTACCGGGCAGAATGATGAGAAATAATAATAGTTAAAAAAAAGGAGAAGCAGGAAAAAAAGAGAGATGCACGACATGGAGGGAAAAGAAGAGGATTTTTATATACATATATAGTCTGCGGAGTGTAAAACGGAATTGGCAGATAACACCTGACCCAAATACTATCTTAACGAATGAGAACAGTGCACGGTGTTGCAATTTTGAAATTAAAAATGGAAAGTGGATTCATCTGGGTTCCTACCTAGTTTTCTTTTTTTTTCTTAATTTTCCTTTTGTTGATGTTCTGCTTGAATCTCTCTTTTTTTTCGCCGAAAGCTGCTGGAAAAACAAGGTCACTCCACATGATACTTGTGTATATACATGTACACATGTATACCTATGTATACCACTTTGATTTCGCGCGTAAGAAGATACGTAAAATTGAGGTAGAAACCTTTTAAGGGAGAAGAAGAGTTTGCGTCATGAGATATTTTTTTATCTCTCACTCACGACCATCAATGACTATTATGTTAATGAGCATTAGTCTCTTTCCCCCTTGAACATCCAAGACAATTTTTTTTCTCGCACGTAACTACCAATCCACTGAATATCACACATGGAAAATGATGTAACTGTCATCGTATATGCTTTTTTCCTCTACTTGTTGTTATTCGACTTTTTTTTTAAGGCTGATACGCGAATGAATATTTATTTTTTGCCATATCACCTTTTGTCTAATTATTAAAAAAAAAAGTACTCGTTATGCGGACCTATATAGGATGTTTTTACGACGCCTAAATAGCGTCCGAAAATGAGCGAAAATTTTAGGGTGAAGTCGAGAGTTCGAGCGTTCGTGGACAATAGCGTCGCGCCAAGAGGTGGTGGGTTAGTGAATGGAAAGGAACACAAAGGATGAGTAGGTAGGCACTGTGCGCGAAATAGAATTCCCATGCCTTGGTGGAAGAGACGAGAAATGGTAGACGAGAACCTGAAGAGCCATAGAAATGCATTTGACATTTAAAAGAGAGAGAGAGAGAGAGAGAGAAGGAGGGGGGTTCATATAGTGAATTTTCTCTGACTGTACATTTCACTAAAAGTCTAAAGTGCAAATTCACATAGTCTCCGCTTTCCAGTTACGTACCGTATTACTTTCATTATAATGCATTGTTGTAAGTCACAAACGAAATTAACATTTCGGAGTCACAAGGGATAACGAAATTTCAATGCTCTTCAAAGCGTCAGAGAATTAGGGTTGATTTAATCTCATGTTCCAGGGATTCTGTTGCCTCCGGAATACTTCAAATTCTAAAATTATTTCTTTGATCGGAAATCATTCCAGTCTAAATATTACACGTGAGAATGATCGATTAGTATAATCTAGTTAATGATATATTAATGAACATTTTCAAAAAATCCTTTCTAAGTAGATTTCTTTCAGATGCATATACATATACGTATATATATAAACTTGTCAAAGGGTAGTTAGTGCGGCGTTCACAATGGCAAGCGAATGTGTTTAAAAAAAAAAAAAACTAAACCTTGGAACATGTGGCGTTCTAATTCTAACCTACTCTAACCTGTCGTGACCATTTCTTAGCCCATCACAATTTCGTCTGTCACGCATCAGAATTTTTTTCGAAAATTCGGTGTGTGTGCCGCTTTACGGCCCTGACAGTATACCTTAAGTATGTAAATTTTATCAGGACTGTCCTGCTAAGCACCAACTGTCCTCGGAACTGCCAATACCTTACAATACAACCGGCAAAAAGTCCTGAAAACTGCCCTTCTTAAAAAATATATTCATATTTGAAGGTTATTGCTAATATAGGTAAAATGCATCATTGCCATTTTTTTATCATACTGGTATGATATGTTCAACGAAAATAAAGCGCGAAATTTAAAATTGTTATTGCTTACATAAACGAAGTATTTAATATGCATTTATGCATATGGTGCACTTTATAATTGTCATGTAATGATAATTATACTCGACTGTACAATTGAACTTCTAAAATTATCCAGTCTCGTAAAATTGTATATACGTCGATAAATGTTTCTTCGTAGAAATGTTAGATTTCATTTTCTCCAATAATTATATGACATTACCTATATTCCTTTTTGTTCATTTGACCTTGAAAAATTGCTCAGCTGCTTTAAATATCTTGAAAGATATAGAGCAGTGTTATTTTTGCACAGTATCATGGACCATAGTCACTATTGATTTTCAGCCATAGTTATCTCAGGTAGATATACGGAGATACACAAGTTTTCTTGATACGACATACTGCACTTATATGTCTAAACGAAATAAAGGTAAACGGTACATTATATAATACACAGATTCTCCTGATAAGTGTACGCAATAAGAATTCGAGACATTTTTGGAATTCTCAATGAGACGGATATTACATTCACAATCGAAAGAAGTGTGACAAAGTTTTTGAAGGGAGTATGCAAAATTCATTAGCATTCGCACTACTTCCGTTAAAACGATTTAGACTCGGAGCGAGCGGTCTTCTTTGGGAAGAATGAGAAAGTACGAAAATATTTCCCAACGAAATTCTACAATATAATGATATCACGTCTCTTGGGGGCCAGCTTGTCCTCAACATCATTTATCTTCTCACGTGTATGAGAACAAGAAAGATTTTTTAACGAATCGCATCGTGCTGCTTGTAATGTAAATTCTTAAGTTTAGCTCATTTTTCAACTTAAATATAAAGATTGTATCAACTAAGATGCACGTTTACGGTTTTTGCGTTGAAACGGTGCACGATTTTAATAATCTAACGTGACAACCAGTGAATCTTTTTTTTCAAAATCTTTCGAAAAGAAAGAGAATAAAGGTGAAAAAAAATCATATGGATAGCATATGTACACAATAAGAGAGATATTTGCGTTGGGAAATTTGATAACTTTTCGACAGATACTGGCGGAACGCCTTAGCTTCGTGCGAGCGGCTTCACGTTGAACATGTGATTCGGAATTGTTTTGAGGTACACGTTAAGCCAAACGTAAACACGGTGGCTAAAAAGTATTGGATTGATACACTTTGTATTGCAAGTTGGAAGTCCACATATTCCATTTTGGATTCTATGCGTTTCTTGCCGTAGATTCTGGAGACTATGTGAGTCTTTGGGGTCAAAGTGCGCCTGGTCGTAACATTGTAGCCTCACACGCTCCTCCGAATATACTCCGTATATCTTGTGAGATTTTGATTTAGCCTTAATTGTGTATATTGAATAAATTTTGAAAGTTAAGATCCAATAATATTTAGTAACATTTGATAACATATTTAGTAACAATCCAAAAATATTCAATGATTGTCAAATCAGATTTTCGAAATCGTGTACCGTTACACCGCTATACGAAAACGTGCATCTCAGCTGATATACTTTGTATGTCTATATATATATATGGCTTGACTGTATTTACAGAATGACAACACTGTTCCTCGCTCCATTTTCCTTACCCGCGACCGCGTGAAATAGTTCCTGGCTGACGAATTGTTTTGAACTTGCTTACTTCTACTTGAGCATTACGTAAGCTCGTTGATCTTCGTTGGCTTTATGGAAGCGCGTAATGAGGATGTATCTTTGACGTTGATCTCGCAAAAGCATGTCAAGAGAAATTTACATGAAACTGCAAATGGCAATATAAAAGCCAACATTAGTATTCGTTGAAAACGTCAGAACCTTTGATATTTCAAATTACAATATGTTGGACATTATGTATTCTAATGTGGTGCATTCGAATTTCGATTATTGTAAATTACATAGAAATATCGAATTCTATATAGTTATATTGCAATTTTATTATAACAGTCAAGGGTATGAGTATTATGTGGAGTTATCGTTATCCTGACCCGAGACTGTATTAGAATAATCAAACTGAAAGTCCGACACTCGACAGACAGATATGTAAGTTATCGAATTCCTTCTAATGAATAAAAACTAAGGAATTAATTTGTTTATTAATAACACGTTAGAAGTGTCAACACCGTTTCGTGACTTGGGGGTCAACGCACTTTGTTTAACATGCGTGCATGAGACTGGATAGATTATAGGAAGTCACGCACTGTTAAACAATAATCCATATTCTCTGTTACCTAACCTAACTATTAGAAGACAATTTCTCGTAAAGGAGGAAGAAATTGGAAATCAGTCACATATATGAAAAATCTTTCAATTTCTTTTCCCCTATATATTTTCTATCACTTTCTCCTGGTCAAAGGAATAATAGAAAAGTACCTATATCTAGCTGCTGGATAAATCATAGCCCCCAGCTGATTGTTTCACTGAAACGGATACGACCTTGGATCGAGGCATCGTTTTGATATCCCTTTGCGTACAACACATTGGAATCTAAATCTAGACCTTTGACTAGGACGTCGAATTACGTCATCTGTAAATAACTAGTATTTGATTGAAGTTTCGAATGATTTCAATTAATGCTATGAAACGATTCTTGTTGCATGTAATTTAATTGTACTGGAGTAGACGAGAAGTGCACTTTCTGTTTGACAATTAAAATGTTGCTTTGTCGTGTACTAATTTGGTTCCCGGTATAATTAATTTTCCTACAATATCTTCAGGAATGAAGAACGATCGAGAGAGAATAGGTACTACTGTCCCTTAAGGAAAGGCCGTAGAATAATTTGTTTTCAGCTTACGGTCTTAAGGGCTGAGCGATCGTAAATTTTATGTGGATTTCGTGGGATTAAAAAGGTTCTTGAACGTCGGAAACGTCATTGCGTAGAAAGTTCAGCTATTTGTTCTACGACGTTTAAGTATAATACCTTTCGCCAGTTTTATTCAATGACGCTTTATAGCTACTTTAGAAAATCCACGATAATCCATGACACTGCGATGGATTTAATTATTCGTCACGTGACATTCAATGGCTTTGGGTCTCAATTCGTAATTATAACGATCATATAAATTAGCGGAGGTTCGTTTCTTACACCGTCTACCTACGTTTGAACGAAGTCGGTCCGTAGATTAATGCTTCTTTTTCGTTTTTATTAAAATTATGAAACTATGAAATAATTATCATACTCGCTGATACGCCAGCGGGAACTATGGTGCTCCTGCTATACATATATGTTACCACATTTTTTTTTGTTGGTTTTCTCATAATCTCCATCGCGTGACTAGCGTGTACAGCCCGACCCAAAATGCTGTAAAATTACAGCCGCCATTTTGAAAATACGCACGCAACCCTTCGCACCCCAAGTACCACTTTGAACCGGTATACACGCACAATATTTTATCAATTGATCTAGTAAAGGCAACAAGAGCCATTTTAAAATTGTGCAACGTTTGCATCTTAACCTATTCGTAAATTACCTATAAGAATAAACACGCGTGTTGTTAAATATATATTTCTCTTGATTTTTCACAGTTCCGCTTCATAACGATTGATGCACGAAAGAAAATTACACGCACCCAATCAACCCGCATGAATTATTCTTGAGACAGTCGCTAGAGAAACATTTATTTTATTGATTTCGTTACCATCCGAGTGAATAACATGACCGTCAGTCAATTTTTATTTTCGCTACGCTTTTTGCCACTAGATACATCAATATGCAGCTTATGTGTTTAATTGGATTAAAGCTCGAGTGCAAAGCGAAGTTTGCCTGTGGACTTAATTCTTTATGCATTTTTTTTTTTTTTTTTTAATCAAATGAAACACATAAAAACTATGCAAATCTTATCTATATAGTCTTTACGTTATATGCTGAGATATTATACTTACTACTTTAATCTGCAGCTCTATTTACACTTATGTTTTGTTAGTCAGTGTTATACAGCTTATATACTGTGTACGTATGCATCTGTATATCTGAATATTACCAACATGATATATTTGCCATGACAAATAATCTGACGTATCTAGGATATATTGCTAGTATATCTATATACATTGCGTAGTTGCACTTGCTTGTTAAAATAACGGCGATTATTATCTGATATTTTATACAATAGTTCGATATTATTTCTATCAGAAATTATTTAGATGCATGCAAATCGTTCGATAATGTAATATATGTACTTGTTTCGAATTGATTGTATAAGGATCGATATTTTTTTGCATACAGCAGGTAAATGCGGTTAATTCCAAGAAAACAAAATATTTCATGCGTTCGAACAATCGATGATTAACGTATCTATCGTATATTAGCAATGAAGAAAGTTGCGTGTATAAATGTTTCTTTATGAATTTTTCGTGATAAAAATGTATGACTACCTACAAAGTAAACAGGAAAACGTTAATCTTTATGGCGAAGACGTTTTGCGAAATATTTTTTTTTCTTTATTGTGGAATTTTACGTCAAACGCAAAGTAAATCGGAAATACATTTTGTATTGTGCAAAAAATATATTTTCCATTAAAATTAAATGAGTCGAGTATTTTATGCCTGAACGTTTCGAAGCGTGAGAGATTAATGTAAAGAGATCGATTACTTGTCAATTTAAACGTAATGTATCTGCGAAGCATATTCAGTATTTCAAGATTGTCCTAATATAATGTGCACAGTCTGGTCTCCTACGAATCTCTGTAGAATAAACTGCAGAAAACACAACACAAATGCAACTTTATCACAATAGATTTATTGTACTTTGATTTCTATGCCATCTATAATCATAACAATATAAAACAATGCAAATATGCTTGTAGAATCAATATCTCAAATACCAGCCGTACTGAAAAGAATAAATATGAGAATACAATAAAAACTGCAATTCCAATCAAGCATATCTTTTTAGTATTTCCATTAAACAATACAAGTACGGTGAAAAGCAAAATTTGAGATTTATAATACTTTTGTACCATTAAGACACGTAGACACGTACCTATTATCATGGAGAGGGAGAAAAATCCATTAACTAAATTATACGTAATATGTAAAAACTCGCATTTCATTACCAATCGAACGAGCTGTGACATAAACAACTTTTGCAGCACAGAAAAAGTGGACCGGTACACTTCAGCTTATGAAATCTCAATGTGATTCTATGGTGTAGCCAGAAGTTCTATGGGATCGTCCAAAGATGGCGCTAACGTGTCGAAAGCTCGGAAGCTCCATTATAGACGCGCGCGTTGCTTAAAAGCTTCAGTCAGTGGAACGACTCCGTTTGGGTCGGACCAATGCTCGACGGTTGATAGTATGCGCAACAGGACGTAGTGCTCGAATATACAAGAGTGATAACCCTTACTGTGATATATCAATATCTATATATATACACATTAAAAAGAAATCATTATCAGTTAAACATGATCATTAAAAAACGATACGCGATAGAACCGACGAATCTGTGTTACTTTTTAAGCTCGTAGCTGAATCTCGAGTTGCAGCATATATATACATATATGAGAAAATAAGTGATTACTCGTATAGATTATTACGGGGTAAGGTGCATAAAAATAAATATCCTGATCGAGGACGGCTAATCGACTTTGAGGTTACTTTATCCAAAGGCTTTACGCTTTAAAGTCTCGTAGTATTCCGGACACGACGTATAGCCACGGAAATCTCCACTGTGAAAAATCAGAATAATCTTTATAGCAAATAAGAGGATTTTCGTATATGCATTTATTTAAATCCATCTCCCTAGTTTGTGGAATGACGTAGGCTGGAGTTTCGAATTTTTGGGGATTTACGTTGAAGTTTGAGATTGTGTCTGTTAAGTTTTTTTATCGACTTAACTCAACCACCGTATAAACGTCCGATATAAATTATTTTCAACAATAACTCGATATATGCATATCGATACGTATCATACGTAGTTCGATATATCGGTTCGTGAATTATATGATATATCGAATCAGTCAGATCAAAAAATTCTAGTTAACAATTACGATCCTGCATATACTAGGTGTGTCGAATATATGTATTATAAAAGAGATTAATTGATACGATAAAAATGCATTTCCGATTATTACTTCGATATCAAATATCAATATATTGACGGATCAATTATTATTAATTTTTTCTAATATGTACACTATTTTGTATATATGTACACTGTTTTCCATTCAAAATAATTAATTGCTGTAATTCTCGTTTCAAACATTTTCGTTGGTTTGTAATTCATCCGCGTCATTAAACGGACTGCTGATCTTATAAGAGCGGTAAACCCCGTGATGTGGTCGATCCTTCGGTAGAGATTAATCGCTTAGAATCATCCGAAGTGGCATAAAATACCTACCGCAAGCTCATCGTAAGAGTTAGGGGTAGCCTCTGGGTACGTCCGGAGTTAATGTATTGCACGAAAAGCACACAATGTTGTAGGTTTAATTAGACGAAACAACCCTACCTAGTGGTTGGTACGTATCCACATGATTGATAAGGGATTACATGGACTCTTGTGGAAGAATCCGTTACATCCATATCCTCGTTTTATTTTTTTTAAAATCTTTTCCTTAACGAAGACGAAATTTCGTCTCGACGACAGATTACTGAAACTATTTTATTGCTACTGCAAACTATGAACGGTATTAAAAGTTTTCATAGGTATTTCACAGATTATTATTAATTTTCTCATAACCTTTATCCGTAATGTACTTTCATGATATAAATATTTCTGATAAGATGTGATACGTGTAATACAGCTTTTATCGTTTTGTGTCTAATGATTTGCAAATATATTATAGTTACTTGTGCACTTTTTAATATTCCGTAATATTGGGCTGTTCCTCCAGACGAAAAACTACTATGTAGTAATGCTTCGGTAATAGTTTCGGCTTAGTGAGGGACTCTTCTCTTTATTTCATTGTGATCCGCTTTTCTTGACGTAAGCTTCTCTAATACGACGTCTACAAGAAGTTTTCTATTTCGCAATCCAAGGAAGCTCTCTAGATTTACTATTTAGTGCGGTATACATAGTTCGTCTGTACATATGTATTAAAAAATTTCGTATCGTGCGTTAAAGTGCGGTATAAACTAATTTAAAGTTATCGAAGTAGCCCCGAAACAGTTGGGATACCAATTTCTGGGAATTAAAGCGAATTTTGTTTCTTTAATTATGCCCAAGCACAATGTTATTATATAATAACACATTTAATTTAAACATCAAAGAAAATTTATTTCCAATTCATCTATATGACTAATACTCTTCTCTTTACTGAATCTAACGATCTCTTTTAGTATACGAAAGTATCGTTGAGCTAATCTCATTAAAAAAAATTTATTTTTAAGTGCTAACAAAATCTTTTTAGTTTTTACGTAATTGACATCGCTTGTAGTTCAACATAAACAATGCACAATCTTAGGTCATAGTATGACGATACCAATAAGTATTCTAGATACTCGATCAGAATTCAGCATGGAGCATAAACATAAGTCCAGGTGAATTGTTGGATCGTTCTATTATTCGATCTAACGAGAGATTCAATGCTAAGGAGCAAACGTTTGGTTGACGTTGAAAATGGTGCACTTCGACAGATCGGCATTCAATGTAAAAATCTCTTATATATTGTGAATTTTTATAGAATTTAGATAACGACTGTTCTTCAACTAAATTGAAGCGATGCGGAATTTTTCGAATTTTATAGTCAATTTATGATTCGTTGCGCACTTGAAGCGTCGCTTTTATAGAAAAACAGCCGTAGGTGCTGTAATTTCGTATGTGTTGTCAAATATATAAGTGCTTTACGAATCTCTCATGTAAATTCGTCTCAGTGTAGAAACAATATTCCTTTCACTCTCGATTTTTTATTTTCTCTCTGCTTTTCTTTCTACTTTTATTTTCCCCCTCTTTTTATTTTCTCACTCTTTCCTTGTCTTTTTTACTTCAACTTTCTCTCCCTCTTCGTCTTTTTTTTTTTCTTCTTTCACGACATTCAAATTTCTCTGATTATACACTCGGTATAACTTTGTAAGTACGAACAAATAAATTCAATATAATCCTTAAATTGAAGTCGAAGTGGTCTCTAGATTCGGAAGTTGTAATCATTTTCGCGATATTTAGAGAGAGAGAGAGAATCCCACGACACTGGGTGCTCGTTAAACTTTTAAAATAGCGTATGCGATATATCATCCTGTCGAGAAAAATGTAGTACATCGCGACATACGTCACAGGAGTTGATAAGTATTAAAACGGCGTGATAGTGTTATGCTTTGAAGGTGAAAAGTTTGCTTTTACAAAGTTGACGAGAGTGAATGCAGCGTTTATCAAATAAAAAATCCATTTGAGTTAAATGAATTTTAGACATAATATAACATATTATGTATTTTCATACTAGTACGAGATAGTGATATTTATCCTTTTTTTTTTTTTTTTTCCCATATTATAGTAATCCTTGTTGGAATTCTTTCTCGTTGACAATATAATGATAATTTTTCCTTTAAAATCAATATACCCAAAGGACTCTCCTCAAAATATGTAAAATTTGAAATTACAAAGAGATTAAAATCTAACGGGATTTCGTATAGGGATTCGAAGTTATCAACAAAACGATGAATTTCTTTTGAAGTATAACAATTTACTCTTGTTCGAAGACTGTGTACTAAAAGTTGGGTCACGATAAACTGGACTCACGCTACAAAATGTGTCACATAAATATAAGACTTTTCACAGTTTTTTCGGGTACTTGCTCATGAACTCCTCATAAACACACTATATTTTCTTCAAAGTGAATTATATCCTAAGGCGAGATAGTATCTAATATTATATTCAGTCTGTAGTCTAATCTTTTTGTATACGTATACATATTACTTGGAGCGGAACAAAAAATCAAAATGAATTTTCCATCTACTTCTATTTTTTTTTTAAATTGAGATTATAGATTGTTTTTTCTTAACGGGAGAATTATTTAATTTTTTACTTATTAAAAACAAACGTCAAGTATTGAAATCCAGTCAGTATGTATTTCGTATGGGAATGATGATGGACACAGTTGATGGTGGGTGGGTGAATTTTACACACGCAATAATCGAATTTCCAGTTTAACCTTTTGACCTCTGCAAGAATGGTCATTATCTATGCACGGATTAATTATACTGTATATTTTCATACAGGTATCGTACTGTACTACTGTTTGTTCGGATCGATCAAGAATGATGCCTAAATATTTAAACTGGCTACAGACAGACATTTTAACTTGATACGAGTGTCTCGAAAATTCAACCCTGCGGAACAGTCACTACGAAACGTCTTGATTAACAATACCGATAAGATCACAGGAGGGCGTTTTGAGTTATGCGCGAATCGTGGAGGGGGAAAATCAATGACATAATATTTTCTCGCGGCAGTTTATGATGATCGAGCAATTTTCTATACAAAAGAAATTTCACGTTTATAACAGGTAAAAGATATCGAAGCTTTTCTTAAGAAGATAAACACAGTCATAAATAAAATATATTATTCATAACTAAAAAAAAAAACAGTTCCTCCCTAACTTAACGTCTCAATATTCCAATGAAAATACATTACGGTCATTTAAGAAACGAAACGACATCATAATTTTTCATTTTGATTGCGTAGACAGAGTCGTCAATTTTTATAGATATACATAAAACGACGTATACGATGAATTAATTTAACACCCGGTATATAACCCTTTCACGAGCAGAAATGGGTACTGAATAAAAGAACGAAGAGCAACAGGCCACATCATTCGTTCCTCCACTTTCGCCTCTCTATATGTATATTGTATATACACAACGAAATGCACCGACCGCCGCGTGGGTGGCGTGCAAATAGTAAACTATTGAACAAATGCAGACCTTGATTATTCGAATAGCGCATTATATTTGCGTCAACAGGTTCTGGTATAATTGTTCGCAACTACCTATGAAGTATAAAAATTCACAGTGGTTCGCAGGCCTATAAAGTTTCCTGTGCTATGGACACGTCGCGCGGTCGGGTCTCTTGCCAGGGATACGCGCATGCATGCATAATATGTATTGTATATATTTTCTAGCGTTTAGTCAGCGTTGCCAACATCTAGCGGAGATATTATCGCCTACGTGTAGCTTCACGATAAACGGGAAAACTTTTCGCAACTCCGAGCATCCTAAAGAGGACCTTTGATCTCATTATGGTGAATTATTACAAGTGCAGTTGGCATCTCTTACTCTGACCTACCTACGTCTGAACTCATGTTTGATATTTGAATAATTTATCCATTTATCCTATATCTTACAGTCAAGTAACATCCAAGCCCTATCATGTTTGATAGTCAAAAAATATCTATGCCGTTTTATCAGTTATTTCCATAGCCTGATAACGTGACTATCGAAGCTCTCGTAGAACGAAACTTTTTTGTTACATCTTTTGGAATGGCAGTCAGTGCTTTCGATTGTCTAGCGCTAGCCAATATCCCTATGAAAATCCATGAATAATGAAAGTTTAAAAAACTAATCAAAAGCCTGTAACGTGAAGTAGTCGTTATCAATGAGAGTCGAGGATTTTATATTGTCAATATTATATCTAATATGAAACATGAACAAATAAAATTCCTGAATATTAAAATTTCAATTTTTGAAAAGTTGTGATATTGAAATTTTTTAAAAGCTGTTATATTATTTAAGTTTTTACTTATTTGCAAAAAATTTTTAATATACGCCACGAAAGTCAAGGAAACAGCGTACGGTATCAGGATATATAACGTGAAGTGACATTTGCCAACAGCTTGTGCTTCTTCTTTTTTTTTCCGAACTCTTTTATCGTATAAAATAACGAATCTCATTATCATAAAATTATTTAATCCTAGGATATTCTTTTCTTTAATTGATCACGTTGCCATAACGAACCTACTTTATACAATTATTGATATTACGATATCATGCTGTGTTATTTTAATAAATACAGACGTCATTTGCCGAACGAGGTTGTCTGCTGCTCTCCAGTCTCTTTTATTCGATTCCCACTGTTGCGATGATATCGTGGAATTTAATTAAAAATAATTGTGAGCATCGATCTTCCTGCAATGACGAGTGAAGTTTTCAATGTATTTTATCAAGACCGTATCAGCACGAGACCTTGATATATACAATATGCGTACTCCTTTACACGTGTACCTATATACATGTATTTATACCTGAAAATGTAAGAATGAAATGAGCTACTCTGCACTCCTAAGTTTTGTCATACGACTCCAGCAAAGAATCAACCTCTTTGCAATTGAACGTAGCTACCCGCAATAATACAAGAGTCTGATGGATGCTGATTCGCATGAAAGATGTTCAATAGACTGAAGTACAAATTACAATAGAATACCGTTGAGTAGGTAGTATAGATACGTATTACAATGGAGAGACTCTTTTCACTTTTTCAATGAATTCCATCAACGTGCCGCGATAAAACCTTCTTACAATTTTTCGACTATATATACCACCGATAATGTACTTACATAGTGAGTACGAAGCATGACGATTTATATAGGTAAAGAATTGAATTAAAACACTGCGCGATCAATTCACGAGTCAGGATAACCCTTACAGAACTGTACGTGAAATTTGTCCCTTTATTCTACTAGCCACACGGGACAGGCTTATGCGTAAAGGCCTGCAAGGGTTAATTCTAGGGGACTATTTTACATTGAAACTCATACGAAGATAGCCCATACAAAATGTATTTTATTCATGGGCGGACTATGTGAAGTTGGAACGATATGATATGAAATATGGTAATCTAAAACGTATTATATTTGTAACTCACCAAGGAGTCGTTATAATGCTTGGGTCTGATATATTTTATATACTTAACGTTTTAGGCATATGCGAGCATGAATTAATAAAAGGAATGTAACAGTCTGGTTATTGCGACTTATCAACCACTGTAAAAATATGCATAGTATGCATGAATGACAATTCGTGACGTTTCAACGGTATAATTAAAATATATTGGCCTACTTTAGTTTTTAAATTTATTATATATAGGTATATCCAACGTTATTTTTTAGTCAGGTATGGTTCACGGAAGATATTAGATATTCAAGAGAAGTTGACACAGTTCTCCACTTATCACGCAATTTTCTCATCCAAGCACCCTCGATATTGGTCAATTAAATGCAACGACCATTGAGGCTTTTATAGCGATAAAGGTCCAACTAAATTCACATTATGTTTATGGGACATTTTACTGTATTTGCAAACTCCTAGTTATTTACATAATACCCAGCAATTTTGTGCAATTTTATTTTTATGCAAAAAAATTGTATGTTAATTTCAAATATATTTTTGCAATCTTTAGTTATAATTCTATTGGATATTACATGCAAAATAATGATCATGTGCATATATGGGTGGAACAAATTTACGTATAAATTCGGTGTAAAAATGTCTCTCGTTGCCATTTATAGAATTTGAAACTCGTCGATCTTTCGTTGGACGGCAACTTTTACCTGCATAAAATATGGACTTGCTAACTCCTGCAGCAGATTAACTTAAGAGGGGGTAGCTGAGATGTTTGGTAGCGTAATGTCATAATTTTTTCAAAATTCTAATCTAAATCTCTTTTTTAACTCTTAAATCGAATCCTAAATTAAGTAAAAGCGTCTAAAAATTTACGTAAGAATTTCCCATCGGTAGCACCCACTACGCTTACGTTTCCTCACTCGTTTCAAAAGCCACTTTCCGAGGGTTGACTGAAAGCTTTCGAATACAAAAACCTTTTGCGGCCTGCACACGGGACAAAGATTCCTCTGTACTGGAGGAAAATATTTCACCCGATTTCGGCATAGCACGCGAGACAATTCCAAGGGTTGTGGCAACAGTTGAAATATTTTACACTGTTCCATTCTAAAGTACCTGCTGTAATTCTTCACGTCAACTCATGTATAACCTTACCATCTCTTTTAGTCTCTCCTTTCCTCCCATCGATCGCAACAATAGTCTGTAGCTTAATTCGTCACGGTTCCTTTCAACCCAGAAATCAAAGAACCCTATTTTATTAACGAACATTATAAATATACCCCAACACCCCATTCGAAGTTCCTACGGAAAATTTTCTCCCTGGACTGTACATTGACGAGAATAAAAGTTTTGCTGCAGCAGATATGCACAAAACTTTGTCAGCTGTTCATTGGACAAATGCTAGTGACGTTATTGGATTGCAGGTTGTTTCTTTGGTTAACGCAGTCCCCTGTGGTGACGATACGAGAGTCGATAATGTCTAAAGTTTACATGCTTCGTTTAACTGTAATAATTGCAATGAAGATATTAATCATAGAAGCATTCATAGTATATACGTATACGATGTTTCATATTTGTTGTTCATCCGCGCTATCTTTTGTGATAACAAAACGTTGTTCCATTTTCGATATATCTAAATCAATGATGATCTAAGCAAGTCACAGAGGGTTTTTTCTAAAATTTTTATTATAAAGCTGGTATGTGTATAATTTCACATTGAAATATATTTTTACTATAGTACATGTATATTTCATTGATTTGTAAAAAAAATATTTTCTCATGGATTGATCGTCGGTTTTCTCAAATATAATGTTTCAGTGTAGTAAAGGTTCTCATGTTATTTCGCTCGTACTTTTATGTCACCCTTTACCTATACAGTGTAACGTTGAAATAGATTCCAGTAGTTATATGTAACTGTGCATCGGACTAGTGACTATGAGAAATACTGCATTTTTATTCACACCGCGAACCTGCAATTATATCGACGACGTAAATGTTTACGTGCCTTGAAATTTCAAACTATCTTTCACTCTCCAAGATCGTCAATATTCCTCAGTCCTGAGAATTTCGCAGAGTAAGCACAGTAAGACATTTACGCTGAGTAGGCGCGAACTCCATTTGTACTAAGATGCTGTCCCTTAGAGTGCTTGTATCTCTTATATGATTTGACATTGCACGGTAAACTTATTATTCCTGCTGCAAACTGTCCAAAATTATATCCTAAGCCAGCGACGAGATAGCCCATTACTTGCGGCAAATTTCGCCCGGGTTAGTTCACCTTGGGAAAATAAACTAACTCTTTTCATCTGGAAATAATTCCCTTAATGCGCAAACTTAGTGTAATTTATGTTGTTTCGAGACAATAGAGACTTTCATGAAAATTGTTTCACAAGCACTTTCGAAATGTATTTTGACGTATTTCGTATTACGATTACAGCAGGTACAGTGACTTATACAGTACTCCGTCTATTTTCTCCATTGCCATAACTGTGACGTCTATTGGCAGAAAATTGAGAACACTCAAAGAGACAGGCTGCTGGCTGGGTTCTGGAATATCATATCTTATAGAAGTCAGAGTTATGATCGGGATATTATATGGCCAATGTATAAGAGTAACGACCTCATCTAAAGGCAGGGTGGCAGAGATTTAGATCGTCTCAAAAGAAAAAATAACGTAACGCTGCGGCATGCCATAAAAATTCTATGATTGCTTTTTTTCCGCCCTTTCATCCCTTACCGTTATAAAGCTCCGGCCTCAAGTTTACACTGCAAAGTAAACAGAAGTAAAGTAAACAAATGGTCGAAATCCAGGAGATCAAGGAACCTAGGATGCTGGATTCTAGATTAGGTTCTCGAGTAGTGAAAAAGACGAGGACGCCAGCGAAATCCATGAAACTTTATGCAGTCGTCCACTTTGCCCGATGTATTAAGTCGAAAGGGTGTTGAGTCCAAGTGCTCGGAAGCTCAGGAGAAAAGGTCTTATGGCAAAGCCGCGATGGATGGGTTAGTAAAAAAAAATAGCATTGGCCTAATGTACATATTGGTTTTGAAGATACGGTTTGTCAGTTTTCCGCTACTAAATGATTCATCGTATTTACAAATACCGCTGCGAAAGCCTTGGGTATCGCACAGAGTGATTGTACTTCGTTGTGCGTTAGTATATTTTGGAGGGGAGATAACAGCCTAACGTCATGTGAAATATGAATCCCGCGCGTGCTGTATCTCGGGTTTTCTATTAATGTTCTGATTTATTTTCTTTGCCGTAGTGCTTTCTCGCTGGAGTAATTATTCCCTATCAGTGTAACAACGCCACTGCACTTTTATATTTACTCGGTGCTCTCTACTTGGAAAGAATACTTGGGACGGTCAAAATTTACGAAGTGCATTTCTTATCGCGCGACAGAATGCGAGAAGAGTTTTAAGATTTGAAAAGGAAAGGATCTTGGATACTGAAATTAAAAAAAAAATATTTCTGGTACAAAATAATTTACATCGAGTATCATGCAAAGTTAAATTGAAATGTTTATATCATGCAAAGAATAGTCAAGAATATTTCGAAAATCTTGGGATTTCTTTATAAAACGTAATACAACAAATTTTGTTACTTGTTCGAAAATTAAATTTTCTATGATATCTGGAAAAAAATCCTGCGAACCGCCGCACGTCCGAGGGAATGTAAGTTAAATACTTTTCCTCTGGCGCTGTTAGATTATTTCACGATTGTTTTGGACAAAAAAAATTACAAGTACTGGCAATCTTTATAAACTACCTTTTGTATTATCTGTATTGCAGATAAATGTCGAGACAAATATCTTCCAGGAATAGAAATAGGAGAGAATAGAAATTAGTCTTCGAGTTTTGTAGATAGGCAAAACGATTATACTGTATAGATACCTGTAGAATTCACTATTCAAGTACACTGTGTTTTTTTGTGTTTTTGTCTCTGTGATAAGAACTTCGATATTGAGATCTAAAAATTATCTTATCAGTATTCTGCAAACCACGAAACTCTTTAGGCTCGTTAATCGACCCAATTTAAAAAAAAAAAAGTAAATACACGTATGCATATCTTAGCCGGCTGAACTTTCCCCACAATCAATTCTCTAAATCTGCAGACGAAAACCAAGTCCACGTGTCAAGTGCACTCTGGACTCCTGGAAAAATTCTTAATATATTAAAAAGACGCTTTCGACCGAGAGAACAGGATGAGCTCGTAAATATATATTACGCAAGTGGAGCAACGTGAGTGAACGTTTTGTAACTGGTCTCCATTTTTATCCCTCGGTAAATTTTCGTTAAACTTACTTCCGCGTCTGATTTAAAACTTTTTATTTTACGTTTACGAATGTAACTTTCGCAGAGTGAAAATCCTTCGTAAAATTGACGATATTCGAAAATACAATTAATTTAAATAGGTTTTAGCTTACACGTGAGGCATGACTGAACTTTACGGGTTATTCAAGACAGTTGCATGAAATGAATTTAATTTTTCTATAAAAATAAAAAAAATCAATTAATTCTAGTCTGATATGGAATACGAATGTACAAGTAAAGTCATCGAACGATACTGAATCATGAAAAAATATTATGGATACACACAGACACCGTGCAGCGAACCCTGGTACCACACAAAGCTAGTACACGCGGCAATAATATTAACACCTTCTGATAGACACTTATATTTAATCAATAATATATACGGAAAAACAGAAATTCTTTATATTTTATACGCTGTTCAGGAATGATCATTTGGAGCATGCAGAAGCGCCTTATTGTCTAATGTCAAGTGTTTATGTGATCGTCCGACAATATAGATATTGAAAGTGGAAGCAATTTTCTCAATTAAGGACATGTGAGATTTTTCGAAGGCTCCGCTCATCCTATACAATAATTATCTCTGTTTATAATATATAAGTACATCTTTCCTATTCCGTTAGCCGTAAGTGCACACGAGAACGAAGCTCGCGAAATTTCGCTGTATAAGAGGAATCCGGTGTGACGCCACGTCGGCGAATTCAATTTCGCCGAACCTTCGATCCCTCGTGGGTTGTACGTTCGAGCTATAAGCGATAAGCAGGTGCACGATGAAAAAGGCGAAAGAACTATAGAGACAATAGAAAGTGAGCTAGCAAGAAAATAAATATTAGCGACAATGTCAAATCCACGGAAAGGATGACTCGATGGAATAATTCAACGGTCAAGTGTGCGAAGAGGAATCGAGTATAGAATAGCTCGAGCTTTAACGTGGCCGTAGATTGAGTCCAAATAGGTTGGTAACCTGTTGCTTGCCTACCCGTAGCCAAATTTTCTATTGTCAATACTGATTTGCAAATGTAACGAATGGTTTTCCATTGATTTTCATTGATTGATCACGCATTACCTTTAACAAAAAAAAAAAAGACATTGTCAATAAGAAAATGTGCTACGAGTATCTTTAATGCTGACGAACGTAGAACACAATCTTGAACTATTTTTTTTCTTGAGGTACAGCGTTCGCTTTATAATGACGTCATTAAATATCAACGATATCCGAATTGTTATGCGTCTCGCGGATGTGCGGTTATGATGTAATGACGATTCATAACCGGAAGAAATAAAAGAGCTAAGAAGAGACGAGACAAGAGAGAGAGAGAGAGAGAAAGAGAAAGAGAGAGAGAGAGAGAGAGAAAGGTGAAGAAAAAAATAGCGTACATAAAGAAAACCTGAGAAAATTGAGAGAATGCTACTAGAGAGAGAGAAGGAGGTCAGAGTGAGTAAAAGAGAGGGGAAAAAAGAAAATAAATAGAGAGACGGATAGAAAGATAGAGGGAAGGAGAGAGCTGGTAGATACCCACCTTGCGGAGGTAGACGCAGAAATTGAATTCCTTTGCACCACGAACGGATGGCAGCTTCGATTATAAGAGTAGGAACCTATCAGACTAGACGACGACTCGCGTTCTACTTTTCAATGATTGATTCTCAACCGAGAGAACTATGATGACGCGGTGTCTACTATTTGGGAATATTCACTACGGTATACTCCCTCGTGCACTTTGGCAAAGTAGTGTTTGCTATTATATCATGTTACTTATTAACTTGGATAATAACACGGTATATCTATACCTGAAATTGTATTTAGTGCGTTACTCCGGTGCTGTGTGCTTCTACGTAATTAACCGAATAGCAACAGCATTTCCATGTAACAAATATAGTTTAGCATTGAAATAGAGAAGTGCACTGTACAAGGAATACCGTACGCATGTGTTCGTTAGATCGAAAATATAATAATGAAAAAGAGAAATTTTCGTAATATAATTCGATCTATGGTAGTGGCCCACATGTCACATGTACACATGTGTGATTATATTTATATATATATAAACGTGCCGTTCGTACAGTTTCAGGACAAGGTACCATAAAGCCGGCGTTCACGATAACGAGCTGATGTGGTTTTATAAATAAATTTAAAAAAACGAAATCTTAAGGTATCACGACATTGGAATTCCACCCTATCCTAACGTAACGTAATACTTTTCCAAAACCATGAAAGTTCCGGGTGCGTAGAATTTAAAAAATTTTTGAACAAATTTAGTGTGCTTAATGCACCTCAAAACAGCCGTTACGCTAAAAATTCGTTGTAAGGTCCTCAAAATAGCCATGTGTACTCCAAGTAGACAATACGTTAATGAAACAGTCTTAAAAATAGCTCAACGCCAAATTTTTATGAATGTAACATTTTCTATCACATCCAGCACCCGCATTCATTTACACGATCGCGTTACTACAGTGTTGGACTCCACCAGTACCGACCCGGACAGCGTTGCTCGTGGTGGCTAGGATCGATCCAACCCCTGACCCCCGACCAACCCCCCTCCTTTCCCAGACCCGATGTGAACAGGGAGCTACCAAGTCGAGAGGGGTGTTCTCTACTCTTCCCTGTTGTACGGCTACACATTCCGCACGGCTGGCCTAGGACCTAAACGTAGCTCTGATACTCGATAACTTCTTGTCAAAGAACATCATCGTGCTACACATACGTGACCAAATTTATTTTGAACCTTTGGGAAATCATGAGGAAATATTTGGCGGTAATTATAATTAAAGCGAGAATCCATTGGTTTGGATGGGATGCTTTTTTATGAGATTAGTAATTCAGAAAAAAAGGTTTTTTTTTTCCTTCAAAAATTTGTATAAAATTCTTGTTTTTATTGTCACTTTCGTATCTTTATTATTTACGCGATACGATTTCATTGCATCAGGTATTTGACATTAAACATACCGAGAATTTTTTACAAACGTATTTTTGACTTTAAAACGATTAAATGACCGATTGATGATACGTTTAGTGTCAATGCTATATGGGTTAAAATTATATATTCAATTTTGATTTAAACTTTTGACGTGACTGTAAGCGCTGAATAAGATTGAACTGCTTGTGACTGAAATATAAGAAATTTCAAGCTCTATATTCCCTAGTTAACTTATACCACGACATGAGCAAATTGCTGTGTAGTAATACGATTCTTTTGGGAAATTCTCGCTGAAGGAAGTACTCATTGAATCGGTGGAATGACAGGGACATTTCGCACTTTGAAACGAGAAACTTTGTTCGTACAATTGTCCTTCCCATCATGTTACGTCACCAAAAAATTTCTGACTTTTCCTGTGGAGCGTGACTGAAATGAACGGCAATCGAGTTAAATAAAGGGAATAAAGGCCGACGGGAAGAAAAAAAGAAAAGAAATAAAGCAGTGAAATAAAAAAAAACGTATTCGAGGACTCCGTCCCTACCAGCCGAGCAACAACTGCGTTCCTGGATAAACGTCCGGGACTGAAGTGTGAACGTAATAATATTTGACAAAGGCTGTGCTTTGAGCTTCTCGGCGCCATCTTTACCAAGGTTTCCTACCCCTGATTGACAGAGAAAGTAACGGTGCGAAGGAGAGTAAACTAGAGCGAGAGAGAAAGAGGAGCCGTGGTTACGACGTAATGGGTAAGGGGAACGCTAACGGACGATGGAAAGTAAAGCGTGCCTAATTTCTCTCAGATATGAGCAGCCCTCGAGTTGCCACGGAGGGGAATAAGATTATTCCGGAAAATGAGTAAACTCCTTAATACTCTTTATCTCGATACTTATGTATTATTAAACATATTATGTACCTCTGCTAAATAAGTAACCATGTGAAATTAAAAAGAAAAATATCACGATTAATAATTAGTAAAGGTCACTTTTTTTTTGTACACTTTATTATATTGTATATTCAGTAGTTAAACACTGTACAATAGATAACAGTTTTATACGTGTTCAAAAAAAAAAAATTAACACATAATATTATCATACCTATATGTATTCCAAGTGATTTAGGGATGCTACGTATCTAAAATATACATAGTTTAGAAATATTGTACAATTTTATATTAATCGGTATATTGAAATTTTTATAAAGTTAAATATTTGTCGCAAGAATTAGAAACGCCCCTTAAAGATAAATAATGCTTTTACTGAAATTTCCATATTATATATAAATATTATATTAACAGTTCATAGTCGGTATTAAGCTCCATTGTGTTAATTCAAAGAGATTGAATATCACCATCGTATAGTCATTGGATGCTGCGATTCTGTGAATCAATTATGGTCCTTTGTAACAGTTCGTTTCTCTGAATAGTTAGTGGAACTACAAAAGTCATTCCGAATAACAGAGTTGGCGCTTTGGTAATGACGATGTGGTTACTAGTAATTGGTCCAATATTGGTCGTATTGAATTTTCTTTCCTCACTGTTGGTCCAAATGAAGTTGTGGTATGGATTTTTCTAAACAATTCTCCACAGTCACTTTGAAATGCTCTCTAGATGCTGCAGTTGAAATCTACCCGAGTATAAATTCGCGATATCAATCCTATTGATTACTGGGATCTATACTAATGTTGACCAAAATCAATATACTATTCACACTAGTGCAACTACATATACATATATGTATACATAAAGTTAACCCTTTGCGAACAGCAGCCGAAACGTTTATTAATAGAAATCTTGTAAATCATTTAGCAAACGTTTTTTTATGCAGTACAAAATTTATAAGCCTTAGATACGAATCTTCATGCATATACTAATTTCCCACGAAATACTCCCAAGACTACCCCCCTCCCCCCCCCCGCCCCCGCCCAGGCGGGCACTCGTGCGTCAGAGTGTCCCGTCCGCAAAGGGTTAAATATTAGTTAGATAATATTGAAACTATAGATAAAAGTTTAATGAGATTGCGATTTTATTAATTAATTGCTAAATTCATAAAAAAGTATTTATTGATCGCTCAGTATTAATATAGAAGCAACAATATCTATACGCGTAATTTAATACGTAAGTGCGATCGTTAGCTGGGATTTACTGAGTTGCGTAACCTATAGAACAAGTGCACTTTGATATTGAGGTTTCGACAGTTTCTGAAATCGATATCCGTTTGACGTATTATAGTTTGATGGGCATACATTTTTGGAAAATAAATTCAATATTCGCTTCACATACTAGGTAGCCTTGACAATGTTCGTTTGTACAGTTACTGGCAAAGTTTATAATATCGAGTTTCATACTGAGAGCATGAAGCTTTCAAGCTACGTCGAGGTTAATCGACTGTCCCGTTATCTAGATTTCTGATCGAGGAAATGCAACGTTTCACGTGCGACGCAGTGTTCAACTTAAAACGTCGATCGCGATTTCGATAAATGTTTAATTTGTGAAGCACGTGTTGGTACTGATACTGTGAATCTTTTCGAAAAAGTATGAACTATGTGGGCCGCGGTATCAAGATCTTTGGAAATACTGGTAGCCTTCTTTGAGTACTACACTGCCAGGTAAGGCACCAATTATAATAATTAGACTAGCTGTCTCTTTACGGACCTCAGGAAAAATACTATTAGTTGCGTGAAATGACTATTGGCGACTATTAAAAAGCTATTTGAACTAGTAATTAGTTTTTGAATTGTGTCAAATATTCTTATAGTATTTTTCCGTAAGGTATTGCACACAAATAAAAAAAAAAAAAACCTATGAATACGTCATTTTCACTATTTACACATGAATAAAATATACGTCCTTTTTAAATGTAAATATAAAATCATACGACTCATATGTTATTTTATCAAAAGCAAATCATGGATTGTTTAGATTTTAGCTAAATTTTAGTTCTTCGTAGAATAGTGAAATATAATTTTTTTTGTCATTTATTAGTTTACATCCGCTTATATCATTAATCGCGATAGAATTAATCATTGTAGAATATTAGACTCCGAACAGAAAATGAGCGTTCCAAATTGGAGTGATCTTTCAGTAAGTTTCGAATACACGTGTACGGTGTCCCCGGAGACTTTATTAGTCTATAAAAATCGATCGAACGAATAAAGCGCTCACATCCGAAGCCACTGGCAACCCAATATTCTGTTTAAGATGAAATATAAAAAACTCCGGTGAAAAATCTGATTTCCCTTGAAATTAAAATATTCTGTTATTGGCATAAAAACCAGACAAGCTCGACCTCATGTCTCTTTTTTTTTTTAACTAATTGCGAAGCACAGCTTGCACGACAACTGCAAAAAAAATTAATATCCTGTATCTCATTCGCAAATATCGTACCAGTACGGTACAGTGTTATAAAATACTAATAAACCATTAAAGGGGAAATCCATTATACTTTTAACAAATTTCCAAAACTTCTTACAAAAGTCTAATTTAATCAAACTTTTGAAAAAAAAAATCTACGAACCGATACTCATAAGTGATACGAATTAAAAATGAGGGGAAACGAAGTTGCTCAAACGAATTTAATGATTTGTCTTTTACCCACTAACTTCCCAATAATCGGTCAACGTGCTGAATATTTGGGACAATCTTGCGCACGATCAGGATTTACTATATCGCCTGTTACCTTGACCACATCCATTGTGACGAATCATTTGTTCCTCATCGAATGTGACAACTCTTCAGATACTTCGAGAACTTCAAGGGTTTATTTCGTGTCTGAGAAGTTCTGGAAAAGCGTCGCTAGTTATCAACACGGAGTATGACGTTTTAACTCAACAAGTTATGCTTCGTAGTCAATATCCCCCCAGTTAGACTTAATGACGCACACTTCCTTGACACGTATCTATCTCGCCACATATTGTCCCATTCTGTACAAACACAATATATATATATATAATTTCCATTATAGTTTCATGACAAGTCAGACGTGGATATTGGATATCGAACTTTATACATAGATATACCAGCATTCATTTGGCTAGGATCGTTATACCTGCTGGTAATCATGGAAATCATTAGCTGAGTTTTTTTTTTTGAAAATTATCTTTGTATAGCTCAAAATTGAATCGTGAATGAACATTTTGAATTTTGGCTATTGTACAAAGTTTCTGTAACGATATTTAAAAAATACAATGTATTAATGCGAAAAATATCTGTGTAACCGATACGCAAAATTTGCGACGAAAACGTTGGAAACAATGTTGAAGTCAATGGAGCTTAAATCATAAAAAATTAATTACAAGTTGAACTTTACCGGTTTAATATTAATTTATTTACTGGAAGAATATTATATGGGTAAACTGTTATTCCCAGAAGATATACACTGCTCACTGTTTGCAGTTTTTGTTAATGAGAAATATATGTGCAAATAAGAAATAAAGCTTACAGCACGGTAAGTTACTATAAGCTTCATATAATTCATGATATCGATCCTATTGTTTTTTAATATTGTTATTCCATTACGAATTTCCTTTTAATACTCGTTCGAGCTTATGGTAGAAAATGAAATCATACAAAGTGATGATATTCGTTGACGTCCCTTTAGGATCTGGCGACAAACGAAATTTCCGTCACGATAAAAAAGTTTCAAATGAAATACGTGATGAAATCATCCCTTGATACTTTACCACGAGCAAATTAGATTATTAAACTTTTCTGGCCACGCAAGTTATTTGCATTTTCAGAAATATCTTATTTCCCTAAGCTACGGGCAACGAGTGCAGTCAACGTGTTTCTCCACCTCTTATATTTTAATGTTAATACTTAATATGATACCTATATATTTTTTTATTTCATTAATCACAAGAAATGTCAACGCACAAGTCAATGCAAACTTGTGTCCTTGGTATCATCTTTTGGTATCTCATACATTTTAAGTATCTTCCTACTTTGAATATTCGAATACAGTTGTATAATTATAGAACAGTAAGAGATATTGTATTTAATTAGAATAATTTACTAAATGTATTCTACCAAGAAAAGCCAAGAAGAGAGTTACAAATAGTAAAGAAAATCAAGATGGAATTCAAGGTGTTACCGACGGTATGAAGAATAACGTGAAGAGCAAAGATGATGAAAAATTATAATTTTAATATCTATCGTCGTATGACGTGACCAAAATTATCGAAAACCCAAAGGCAATCATCAAATGGACCTATTCGATGAAATATACCCGATTTGTTAAGTTATCTTACGTAAAGTATTCTGTGCTGTATTCTTTTCGATATTCAAATACAACGGATATACGTGTAAAGATAACTGAATCTACTTTAAACCAAAATAATATTCCACCCTCGAAAAAAATCTCAAATCCCCTTTTTCAATAAGTCGATACAAAAACCGATATAAATATGGAATTTGAAATGATTTAAATTCCAAATTTTAAAATGCATAGCTTGTTTTACCATATTCGTATATACATATATATACACCTATCGAGATACATTATTTAGCGGCAAACTGTTCACGTACATGTATTACACACATATAATAATACATCTATGCAAAGTACAAAAAATTCGTAGACAATATTCAGTGTCCCAAATAGTACATTTTTGTTTCATAGAAACACTTTACTCTTTTTACACTCAAAAATCAATTATCGCACGACAAGTATTTCAGATCTTTGTACACACGGTATATTCCATGCACTTTATCAAAGCTCCTTTCAGACTCAACGTAGGTTCAAATATCGCGATAAATAAAAGGAACTGCGATGCATCGCATTCAAAGTCAAACAACTTTAACGTTACTCTGCGTTTATAGCTGCACCCTGGCACGTTCGACTGTCTTTGTGCTTTCGTGCACTTTCATCTCTAGGTTCCCGATACTTCCAAGCCTTGTGAGCTTTCGATGACCCAGTAAGATGCACGTAACGTAATATACAGTATAGTACTAACGCTTTATTACACAAGCTTAGTCTAAAACGAGAGAGCGCGAAATTTAATTTCTGATTACCCTGATCCAATTTCTCTCTGATCGTATACATATGGAAATGTGTAATTGAAAATCTTTATCTTTTATTAATACACATATTTGTGTAGTAACTGTAAATAGGATATATTACACACGATATATCGCATTATTCCTACCGTAATGTTCTATTATAATGAAACCTGTGGTGAAGTTAGTGATATACGTAAATACAATTGAAGATATGGATAATGGGTATTAGTATTAATGATATATCATACAGACTTATTATTTTGCTTCTTCATAAAATTACTGTACGATAAGATTGTCTGAAATTAAATTGAATCTTTGCTGATACTTTTGCTGCATTTAAGTGAATGACAATACTGTTGCTAATGTAGTGTTAAATTATTATTATCAGTTTTCATAAATCATACACTTAATTGCCATTTGACTAATGAGGATAATTTTTTTTGTTTCATGTGTTGCTGAAACTTTAATTTTGATGACCTCAGAGCGCAGTTGGAGTAAGTATTACTTTTAATTGATCTTAGTCTTTATTGTTATGATGCTGCACATAATTGTAACATATACGCATGTTCGAGCTTATTCGGTTTGATTGACATGAGCAAATCTTAAAGCTTTGTTAATTTGGATTAAACAATGACTATAGTAATTGGTATACTCGTATCTGAGATAGACTAAGCTTTATAATAGAAGGTTCTTAGACGCAAAAATAAATTCTTGTGCATTTATTTATTGTTATGACATATCGATGACACTTATCTCAGTCTTATAATGTCTATGTGATTTCTCTGGGCCAGCCAACGTCAGGAATAAAATTGATCAGGTTTTATAAGGAATCATATCATTCGAGAATGAATGCGTTCGTTCTCCATAGTTGTTCAGTGACCTGTGAATTGACTTCTATCCATTCTCATATTTTACGAGAAATGGATTGAACTTCATTGTCGTGGGATACGGTTATCACGTTCTTGAAAAAATTAAGAAAAGCTCCTCGAGATACTTATTTTAATGAAACGAGGCTTTATTACCATTACCCAGTAACGAGCCAAGTGAACCCCAGAGGGAATTTCATAAGGGTTTTTTTCTTACGAGTAATATTTACTGTTAAATATATTTAAATAAATATGACCTGTAGCTGGTTGACGTTAAATTTGACGTTGCATAAAAAATGATAAATTTTTATAAAAAATTCTTGTATTTACATTATAGCGATTGCGAGTATTAAAATAAATTTTTTTTAGTCTGTAAGGTCAGGTTTATTTGACTTTTAATTAGTCTAATTGTACTAATACACGCATATTGATTGTCGAGTGTAATACAATTTCCCAAAATTATCCAGCGATAAGTTACCAAATTTCATGTAGCCTCACTTGTGGCGTTCATTCAGCCTGTAATCGATATACCTCGTACGTATATGGGATGTATCGATTCCTGTCGAAGGGGACTTAGGGACTCAGCTGCGCTGAATAAGAGGTGAGAGTAGGAGGGAGCGTGAGCGGAATATCAGGTTGTCAAGCGAGATGACGGAGAAGTCTCAAAAAATGTGTATGAAAAATCGCCAATATAGGCACTTATGGAGAAGAAAAAGTATTAATTGACGGTAAAAAAAATTTTTTTAAAATCATTTCTATATTCTATATTTGTTACTTGATTAATGATACATTTTATAAACAACATCGTCAATTTGATTAATTCAAATTTTACCGCGTTCGATTTTCTTTCGCATTAAAATATATCATACTCCGATCAGTGTCATTTAAGCACGTGTTTGACAATTGAAAAGTAATGGACGATATTGAACAGGCGTCATTTATTATTTATATTAAATAAAAACGATATTTATCAATAATTTAGTGTAACCATGCTCAATATATCGCATAATTTAATCAGAACGAGAATATATTTGTATCATTGTTTATTTTCAAAAATTTTGAACTCACTTTCATCTTCCATTTTGCTGATGAATATTTAATCTACGAAACATGATGTATCGCATGTACAATGAATTATTTGTCAAGTAATACCACGATTCCACGTTATATTATTTACAGAATTGAGATATCAAGAGACTTGGATTCTAATAATGAATAGTGAGACCCGTTTTAACGGCATTTTTTGCAGCCTTTAATAGATCTGCGTACCAGGTCATCCAATTCTGATTTTAACCCCGATTCGCCCTCGCAGATTTTTCTTCGACGAACTTTGTCCTTCGTGATAATTGAACATACCCCTAGTGCATAGTTGCCATTGCGTTGTGAAATCACAAACCAATTTAAACGAAGCAATTTGTTCGAGCAATATGCAACGCACTGCATTCCTATCTACCCTGCACTTTGAGAGTAACAAGTTATTGTCTTTTCCTTTCGTGTATTTGTAAATTTCATTAAAAGAAAAAAAAAAACATGCCAATTTGTAGATATAAGATACAGCTGAGTTTGAGAAATTTCAATAATCCCAGTTCCCCACGTCTTGTTTTCCATCCATAAAGCTTTTCTCCCCTTTCTCACCTGACTCAAGCATATCTTCGACAGCTAACCCTCTTGACGGTTGGTTTAAAATTAATGAATAATTCACCAACGTTCAAAAGAAACTTACTACCATCTGAAGATCTGCTTTTTTTTTTAAATCCACAATCGTCATCGATTCTCTACTGGACCATACCTTAATACGAAAAATTTGCATTACCAACGACCATTTTCGAATATAAAATTTCTATTTATTATACCATAAAAAAAAAGTATAAAATCTCTCGAGGACATTCTTTGAAATATTCATTCGTTAGTCATTCGTGTACCAGATTACGGTGCTTTTGTTATTATTAAAGAAAAAAAAAAAGAAGAAAATAAACGAGAACAATTTTCTCGCTACAATTGACCAAGAAACGGGGCGTTAAATCGTCTTCCTTACTTAAGTCAATAATGGATTATAGGAACGGATAATTCCTGCCCGTTGAAAATTCCCGGATGACGTATACGTAGCTTCGAAGGCGCCGCAGAAGATCGAAACTGCTGCCGAGGAAGGCCCAGGAGTAGGTGAAATTCTGTAACAGACCCTGGCAATGGCTTGACGAGGGTTAAAGCAGCCTGTACGAGAAAATGTCGTCCACGCAACTGTCAACGCGTTAAATATATTACGGCAACCTTAATAAGCAAAATTACTATCATCGTCCTTAGACTATTACAGGCCGGATAAATTATTCTAATGTCTTGCCGTCTCCGTTTATCGATACTTTGAATTAAATTAAGCAACGGGAAATGAATAATAAAATTAAAACGTCATTACGTTGATTTATATTTTAAACATATTTATATTCCTTCGATTTATTGTATCCTGAAAATGTTTGGTACTTGCCTCTGTGTTATTTATGTTACTGTTTATTCCAATAATATAATAATTTATATGTTTGATCGCATTGATATTAAATGGCAAACCAAATCATCCATAACGCCTATAGATGATAAACGACGATAATTTGTCATCCGATCCACAACCTAAAATGATATTAGCCCATAACAACCAATTAATCTTGATGATCGAGCAAGCTATTGGTTTCTCGGCTGATTTGCTCTAATAGTTATATAACTGCGGTTACGATCCTGAATTGGTTATTAGGGATGCGGACGTCGTCCGCGTCATGACGCCATAAGCTTCGACGCTGTAACATTTTGGTTAACATTTCTTTTTCTCTATTCTCGTCCTTGGTTGCCATTTTAAATTAAATAAGTGACGATTATTGCACTTGCACGCATAATGATAACCACACGTGGATTTATAACCATTATAGTATAATAACAATTAGAACAATATTGTTGATTCATTCCTAGTAACTTGATGACGTCAAAAGTGTCTTCAAATATCGTATGAGTATCGAATAAAGCGCTATAATATCGCTATGTTAAAATGATACAATCAAGTCCAACAAATTCATTTTGTATTTGAATGTACCGCTAGACGTTTAATTAAATTTGATTTTTTTTAAACCAAATGAGTGTGAGAATTAAGCATTGATTGTGACCCGTAGAGATATAATTTTTAACATTACAATAATTTAAATATATATTTTCATTAGAATATAATTGTATTATATATAATGTATTTCAGTTTAAAAAAAAAGTTAGGAAAAAGTATTCGGCCAGTCTGGAGCTCGATATAAATAGTCGTAAGAATGCGTGAACACCAGAAAATTAATCAGCCGGAAGGCATACAATAGGCAGCTATAAAAGTTTCGATTTGGTATTTTTATTCCTTTTGTTCTCCTACTGCTAGGTCAATTGTAATCATTTTCGGGACGCATGGGAATTCCTAACGTCGAATGGAAAACCGATCTGCAATCTATCTAATTCCACGCGCCTTGAAAACTCCTTATTTATCAATTACCAATTCCAGTTCATAGTTACCGATTTATCAATTTTACTGTCCTTTCCTTTTCTTTAGCCATATCATAGCTATATCAGTGGTTGTTCACGTATTAATCTTTCTGTATGTTACTAAAGTCGAGCAAACACGCTTATTTTTTATACGACAAAGCAAATTGCATCAAGGAGAAGTCCGAAAAGAGATGTAAGAAAGGAAAAAAAAGTGATGGAAGCCGAACGCAGTATGTAGAGAAAAGAAGAAGAGAAAAATAAAAAATCTTGTGAAAGAGGGTCCCCCTCCATGCCCATTTCCGTGAGGCATGTCTCTCCATAAAGGAGCTACTGCTCCTCCGTGATTCAACTGCGGATCGTTGTTGGGGTAAACCCCTGAGTTGCGATTCCCAAGGAGAACCCCAGTAAGGGATAAGAATAAGGATACAGTGGGACAACGATTACTAAAACTACTGAAGTTACCTGCAAAAGATTGGGCGAAGCCGTCTGGAAATCAAAAACAAAAAATCTGAGTCCAGCCTCCACAGAAAGCAAGGGTCCGAGACTGTGGGACTTTCGAAGGGGATTACGAACTATGATCGAATTTAGCCACAAACGTAGAACACAACGAGACAGATATAACGATACACAAATAAGGTTTGTAACGAGCCGTAAGAAGGCATACGTGTAAATGCCTGGATTAAGCACTTGCGGATGATTTGATCGTAGACGCAGAATATCGGTAACGGGAGGCAGACTCAAAACGCGATCACCTCCAACCGAGTCAACCGCAACGAATTACGCGGGAGCAGCAACCGACCAGAGATCCTGAACCCTTCCGGGACCGGAAACCAAATTTTAGGTTTCTGCCTATTTAAACTAATTGAATTATATTTATGAGGTTGAATTAAATTTGAAATTTCATTAAAAAATAACTATGTATCTCAGAACTTCAACAGCTGCGACTCCGGGATGAGGGAGCCACGTAATCCCTAACGCGTAGACTGGACTGTATCGTCCCTTACGAAGAAGGACACAAACATGTTTTTCAACGAATTTTTGGATTGCACGCAACGTTAAGCAATCAATTCAATAATAAACAATAATATAACAGTCGAATAAAGCAAAAAAAATCACCCGTACAAATTTTGTCTCCCTGAAGCCTCAGGCGCTGAATTGACACCGTCTTTTTTCGTAGTCCAGCCCACTTAAAAGGACAAAAATGTTTTAGCGTTAAAATTAAAAAGAGTCGGTCCTATAACAGGTTAGGAGATTAAAAATTACGCTTACAACCTCCGTCGTGTCTCGCCCACTTGCCGAAACTTGGGACAAGTTTGACGTAAGGAACCACGTGCGTCACCAGTAGCGAAGTCCCTTAGTCGTCGATCAGCGCACACAGCGATCCTAGCAGGAGCGATTAGAAGTTACCAGGTGACTTTAGGTGCACCCGATACGACAAGTGGAGTAGCACATGCGAACGCAGACGGACTCGATTGCTCCCCTAGAGAGCGCAGTAAGGGATGCCAACGCTAACCCACGAGACCCCATCGCTCAAAGCGTCTTGGCGTATTGGCGTATTGGCTACGGAGTTGACAGTGATACCAAAGTGATATCACGAATAAGCAATAGTCCAGCGTCAGAAATGAAAAACATAAGTAACACATAGAAAAAAAAAGCGAGGTAAGAAGTCTGAAGCCAATACATTCCCTGTATACCAAGCATTTCCCACCCCTCCCCCCTACTTACAGGTACTTGCTGACGAACGCTGCCTTCGGAAATCATCGTCAATGTTCGGCATTCAGCCATATTTACAATAGGCCTAATTACCTATAGCTGTCATTTGAATATTATTTATTACAAATTTGATTTATTCTTACATTATGCATATGTATATTCTTTAGTAACTATTATACAGTGTGTTGTCACACAGCTATTTAGTAATAATTACAATTGTATACATATATACATTAGAGTATTTTTCTAGTCACAAATTTTCTATAACTGCGATTATTCAGCTAATAAAAGTCAAACGAAACGAAACGTCTAGCGCTACATTAAAATCTGAAATGATTTTGCACGACTTTATTCTATCACTTGAACATAGCGACGTAATGTCGCTATACTCAATACGTAAATCGGCTTGCGTTCCGGTCGGCTATCGATTTGAAACTAGTAAGTTCACATAAATGACAAAAATAATATTAAACTGTGAAAAAGTCATCATTGACAGGGAGTGTACCTTCCATAAAAATGAATTTATGTAAAATATGCGTAATACGCAATCTTAAACTGACATCAATAAAAAGCTGACTCAATAAAAATACATATCTGCGATCCAAATTGTTAAGTCGAACTGAATGATTGATGGAGTACGATGTTATCGTCTGCAGAACGACAGGCAGTCCTGGCAGCAAATCACCAGCAGGTGGTAGCGGTGGTCCTGGGGGTGGCGGAGGTGGCGGCGGCGGTGGCGGCGGTGCCGGAGAACCTCGCACGCCTACAGCAGGTCCGCAGAACAAGCAACTTCAAAATGTCAAGGGTGATCATCCCTCGGTAAGTTCATTTCTGTTCACTTTATGCATTCGTTTTAGAGAAATGCGCTTTATGATATTTATCGAGACTTCGTGCACTCGTGCATAAGCATTTAACAGTTACTGTATACATGTACAGAGCATGATTTAGTACACTGACCATCATGAATACCTTAGAGCGGAAACGTTCAGTAGGTAGTCGAAGTGGCGATCCTGACTTCGATATACCCATGACTCGGCGTAGAATGACAAAAGGCCTTGTGGCGAAGCAAGTGACAATCATATTTATCTGGATTGTATTAGAAACAAGGTGTTCGGAGAAAGTCGACGAAGAGCTCTAATATCACTGAATATACATTAATGATAAGACTTCTTCGTTTGTATTACCATAGTCTGTCTTATAACTAAACGATTTTCAATATTCTAAAGTATTCTGTGAAATCCTTCAAAATCCCTAAGAAATATCGTACGAATTGAACGTCGATTTTAGATTCCATTTCGGTTCGATCTTTTACTTTTTCTTTTTTTTTTTTCGTCCTCTCTTGTCATATATTCATCTTTGCCGTATAGAAATTGAGGTCGATATTATATAATCGAATGAAATATTTAAATTGGAATTTACACCTATTGGATTGATACTGTGTTCTTTTTGATATGTTCAGAATCAGTATAGTTGGTAGAGTATAAGTAATTTAATGACGTGCGATGATTTTATTCTTCCTTCAAATCTTGCGACAACGACACGATCTCTTGACTGCCAATGAATTTATTATTGAATTGAATTTATTATTTTTTGACTCGTCACGTAATAAAGATATTTCTCGATTCTGTCTGTCGCTGGCAAAATATCAAAAGGTAAATTTTACGGGGGTCATGAATCAGCGAGTATTCACGTAAATTCGAAACGAAGTCGTGACTTTCGGCTGTTTTACGAGAGGTAGTTAACATAACGGCCACCTCGCTGTTGTCGTTTTATACTTCGTCGTATCTTAGATGATAGGATTTCTTTCCACGATTTCTTTAATTACTAAATTTGGTCCATAATTCGGCAGAAAGTGGCTTCATTAGACTTCGTTTGTTTTGGACATTAAACGAATGAAATAATATGCTAACTCAATCTGAGATTTTATTGCTGAATTTCTCTAAAGTTTTTTTACGCCAAATTATTCATGGACAATCTCGTAATGATATTTATTGTACTTTTTTTTTTTAAATATGACTAATAATACAGTTTTATTCGTTCATTTGCAGAAAGCATTCTTGCAGAGCAGATCCATCTCGTTGGTCGACATGTACATCGACAATACAGAACCCAGTGAAAATGTCGGACAAATTCATTTCAGTTTGGAATACGATTTTCAAAATTCCACGCTCATTCTACGCATACTGCAGGTGAGTTGTTTTGATGCATGTATTTTATTTATTTTTTTATTTTTTTTCTATGACAAAATTATTCTTTCATACGTAAATCGAATTGATATACATTTTTAGCGCTGCACATCTCTACATTTCTTCCTCCACCAGTATTTTTCCTCTCGTAGGCAATTTATTTCGCAGAATGGCGCTTTATTGTCAAATGCCACGTACAGTATGGTTGCCGAGCTTGAAAGCTTTTTGCAACATTTCGGAACAGCGTACCGCTGCAGTTTGAATGACGAATAACGTTTCTAACTTCCGACGTCCCGGAAATATTAAACGACGCGTGCATGTTCTATGTGACTTATCAATATATCAATACGATTTTTCCGTTATTGGTTCATTCGATATGAAGTCGAACGTTAAATTATACAAATGTGATTGTTCAAAGTTATTTATCAAAATTTCTAACGAAACGGTAAAATTGTCGATTTTCACTGTAACACGAACCAATACTGGAAACGTGTCATCCCGAACTATATGTATGTATCCAATACCGTAAACAGGAAATATGGAAGTGATGCAAATATATTTTGACAATAAATGCATTTCGATATCGTACACGTGTAAAACATATTTTTTATCTATCCGAAAATCACGAAAAAAAAAAAAAAAAGATTATATATCGAAGCAAACTCGTCACGATCGAACGGAAGAGGTCAGCGCAATTCCATGTTTTACGGTATCGTTACACAGTAAAACAGCGTAGGTCATTCCTATCTTTCTCGAATTGTGCGAAAAAAAAGCCAAAACTTTGAGCTTTTCCAAGACCATCAAATAAATCGAATCCGTTTTATATCTATACGCCTATAAGTATTATACATATGATCGAATATTTACAAATATCCAAGTAAAGCATTTTCCTAAGCAATAACTTCCCTATGTAACAGGTGTTACGAAAACTGTGCAATCGCAAAGGAAGCTTGAAAAAAATATTCACCATATGGAAATCCATATGAGAAGTATTGCCATTATCGATAAACGATATGCAAAGCACTTGACAGGACTAGTCTCATTTCTTTGCTAAGTATGTCAGTCTGCCAATTTTCTTTTTCCAAGAATCAGAAAAAAAAGCGTCACAATAGAATCAGTAGAACAAACTATGGTGAACATTTGTCTTTCGACAAATGTACATGGTTAGCAATAAATTTTGCCAATTTTTTACACTGCTGGATGGGTACATCCAGCAAAAGGTACAACATTAATCTTCTGATGTTAACAGCGTCCCAAATGACCCTCGTTTAAACTTGAAAATTCACAATGGATTTTCTAATTGCCATTTTTAGGATTTATACTGATAGTTTTTGACAAATTGTTTTTGCCGTTTCTATCGGATGAGAATTATTAAGAGGGTGACTCTACTTACGTATGACCCAGTCGGTCCTCTTTTTGACAATTATTAATGTTTCTCAAAGCCAAGGGTTCACGTACTAACTGAGTCCTTGTTCTATTTTCTGGGATTTAGGATGAGTCATTGAAGAATGATCATATGACAAATCTACAGTCAGATGATGCTAAGCCCACTCAAACTTTCCAGTATAATTAAGTAATGGCTTCAATCTGCTACATTAGGCAAATTAAGCGTTTTCACTCATGCGAAATTAATTCTTAGGACGAATTAGCATATTACGCGTTAAATACATATATTAGTATGACTAACGACCGATAGCTGCATTCTATTGTTACTTTACTGTATTTTTTGCATCAATTTTCATATAAGTTTTTCTTTTCCCTTAAGTAATGAACATTTTAAGCTGCATATTTTGTACCTACTTGATATACTTAAAAATCCACTTGAATTTTTTTTATATATAAAAATGTCAGTCTTCCGGTAGTATCTATTCTTCTTAAACATCTATTATGTATTTTTTAATATTTTTAAAGCGCGTATCAGAAGGTACTGTCAAATGTATAAAACGATGTATGACAATTTTGAAATTTAAAAAATGAAAGAATCGATGCATAGATAGAAACGTAATTTTCCAATATCGTACCTAGTGGCACCATCAACATTTTCACCGAGAAGTGTAAATTTATTCAAGTCAACTTTTCGAGATAGCAAAAGTTTCGGTCTCTTATATTCTAATAACAATCGCGTCCTTCATTGTGAAATTTGCAATCTTATCTTTTCTCTAGTGAAAATTTGCACATTATATTTTATCTTCGTCTCTTAAACATATCTATATTTATTCTTAAGCTATTCCTTTATATCATTATTCTCTTTGACATTGTTACAGGGCTAAGGTATGATTATAATTATTTTCTAATAATTAACAAACCGTGTATTAAAACAGTCGCGTAAAATCTCGAAATGCAACTGGGTGCTTGGACGGGAGTAGACGGTACTGTAATATATCAATCATGATAACGGAAATGAACGACCGCTAAGGCTTTGGATTACGGTAGAGAGGTTAGGGATTAAGCGTCATGTGAATAGCGCGAAATGCAGAGAACGAGCGAACGACAGCGTAAGAGAACGAATCACAAGATAGAAAATCGGAGTCGCAACCAATTAATAAATTGAGAATCCTCACCGGAGCTGCTTCAGGTAATCCGTGGAGGTCGAGAACTGCATCCACAGGACACTCGGAGTCACAGCACTGCACCTCGTGAACAGATGCGGAAAATCCGTAGGATTTTTTTTAATTTTCCGACAGCGAATGCGAGAATTACACGACCGAGAACTTTCCGTATAGACAACGCGGTTAGAAAAACTATCAATAGATAACACGGGAGCGCGAGACCAACTCTAGGCACCTTGTCGGTGTCCCGAGATAGACTGCTTTGACAATAGCCAATTTCGAGAACGAATCATTCTGATTGGTCGAAATCCCTTTAACTGGTAACTACTATCGCCTTCCTGGAGTTGTCCCTTTCAGCTGTATCGAAAGCAATTGGCAACTAGCAAATTGGTAACGTAACGATTTGGGAGATCCGCCATAACCGAAGAACTTTTGTTTAAACTGTTGCTTCGACAATGCATTGTTTTAGAGACATTTAGCTGGGAAGTTTTCAAATGTATTTGATTGGTAATTTAATTGAAAATTACGTGTCGAACTCCCAGCAGATTCCTAATTGAAAGCTACGTATTTTGATAAAGACTCAAAGTAATATTTAAAAATAGCCTCATTTGTAATTTCTTAAATAAGATTTACTTATTTATGTCCGTTTCTGAAGGTTTATTTATACAATTTCTCATAAGGGGTGTTGAAATTAATTTCTACCAAATTGCCTTTATACATGGTAATATCGACACTGGAGAAGAAAAGAATATTTGTAAAAATAATGAAACAACAGTGACATCCACCCCTTTGGAGAATAACAATGACGCCACGATCTAATTATAATTAACCATTGTCTTAAGCACGACTATGGAGTAGCGCAAGAGCCTGATGTTTCCTTTAATAACGAACAAGAATGAACTGCGACATGGCGGAAATTCACCCTACGCGGATCACATGGGTCTTTTTCGACCCAAGCGAATATTTACCCTTTCAAAAATTTACTTTTTTCAAACGGTTTATTAAAAAAATAAAAAACGCAACGACTATGACAACTATGCGATATTAAAGTATAATGAGTGAAGAGTATTTCAGAATTTTTTCCAATTTTTTTCTTTCTAAATATGTGAAATATAAGCTGCAGGACGAAAACGACCCATATGACCCAGAGTGCCATAAAAATGCATATGACCCACGCAGGCTTAAGGTGTTATTCTGGAGTTTCATTTAGCTGCCTTTTCTTGGCTGGTATTTCTGATTCTACCTGTTGCATTAAATTAATGATCTTTGAGGAAAAAGACAAACGTTCTACGTCACGATTCTCTATGGTAGCTGTATAATAGAAAAAATAAATTTTAGTATAATAAGTCAGGATGAACCATTCACGTTTCCCGAAAATCCGGCGAATTTGTTGAAGTCGATCGAATAACATTAATATCCGTCTTCACCACAGATTTCGCTTATTGATCTTTTAAATTTACAAATCACTATAAATGTAATTAATTACATGTCTGGTACAGCCCGTTTGTATTTTTCTCTGCATATTTAGGTTGCAGCATTCGTCCTATATTTTTCATACTACTCTCTCTGATTACTTTCCTTACTCGTAAATGCTCCCCAGGAGCTCAGTGTCTAATTGTATTTTCTTCCAAGTCCCAGTAGTGCACGAGTAGAGTCAGTGAAGACCAGGGACCGAAAAGCTTAGTTGGCGGATGTTCCCTAGGATTCCATCTTGCGTGCTCGTTGTTCGCAAAGCATATAGAAAAAGTTACTAGGCTGAGTAACGACGTTATACCGACTTTAATTATAACTAACTTATATACTACAAGTAGATTTAAGCGGGTTACTCGGATCTACATGATCCACGATTCGCAATCATGATCAACGTTAGATGTGCTTTCGGCAGCCTTTTATCCATTTGGTGCACGCCTGACGTTAGGCTACCGTGCAAACACCAGAGCAGAGCGCCTGTTGTATCTCTACAACAATGTCTACTAACAAGGCTGCAAGTCAAGACGAACAGTTTAACTTGTACAAGACTGTGTGACTTATAATGCAATAAAGATATTAGACAAGTTTATTGTATTATGAGTTGACAAAGTACACACACAAAATCTATAAAATATAAATTCAATATTTAGTGTAATTATTGATTTTGATAATAGTATCTTGTCCAAGACCTGATTGTTTTTGCAAATTATTTTTTAGATTGTCAACAATAGCAATTTGCATCTCCAGAAAATATATTTCTTGGCATACTTCGTTTCTTGGTCTAGGTTATAAGGTGATACAAATTGATAGCTACAAACTCGTGAAATTAATAATACTTCAAATTTGATTCTGTATCGTTATAGGCTTTATATAAGACATCGAATGCGGTATCGTTTAGCTTTATAGTGACTCGTAAAGAAAGATTATCTTTTTATGATGATACCGGCGGTATTTCAGTTAGGGGCTTATTGCCTGAGTTCGCAGGAGATAAAAACTGGTGTGAAACGTCATTAAAAGTTGGTCGCTGCTGTAACGATAATCGTTTGAAATATTAATTACAGCTACACGATATTTCACGGGGGGCCCGATCATCCCTTAATGCCAAAATTAAAATTAACATCAGCTGTCAATGTGACACGGGATGTTTTTAATTATCACATCACATATAATGATATATGCCTTTATGATATTATACAGGGTGATCACTGAAAGACTGAACAATATAAAACAAAAACCCCTTCAAACCCTTCAATTTTTCAGTGGCCACGCCCTGTACGTAATACATACAAGTATAAGTGCAATGGCTACTACATGGAATCTTATTAAACTTTAAATATAGATAAGGAATTGATTTTTCATTTTATTTTATCAATTTTTTGTTATTATTTATTTTATTTACTTCCCTTAAAAAGACCACAGGGTTCACCCTATTACAGAATACATTTTCATTAGATGAAATTTGTGATGTTTATCTCAATTTCATGCGTTAAACTTGTTTCATTTCTTTCATAACTCTTTACGTGTATTTTCAATGCGGACACTTACTGATTTGATTTTCTTAAAACTTTCGAGCTTTTATTCCAAGTTACAGCAACACACATACTTAAACTTATCGTGCACACAAGTGCGCGCTGACATAAGTAAAATGTACGAGTCTCGAAAACAAGAACGTCGTGAACTAATACATGTGTATTCAAAGAAACATTTCAGAGTTCGTAAGAGGGATGTTGTTCGTCAGTGAAAAATAAGGGAAGAAATATACCGTAGCGCTTTCGTCGCTGTAAACAAACACATAAATCCTATTGTAGGTACAGTTTAAAAATGTTGTTCTTCTCTCAGTTCACAATTGTTATCCATCACCGATACTGCTGTCTATCAATTAAAATGTCTTGAAGAACTCGTGAAAATTCAAATTTTCACAATGTTTCTATCGAATTATACCATACGTATATATTATACATTACGTATTTGTTTTACAAAATCATTTTATACAGTATTCGGCGACTTTAATCAATTCTGACTTTGTGAATATGTTTATAGGGAAAGGATCTACCAGCGAAGGATCTGTCAGGCACTTCCGATCCCTACGTAAGAGTGACTTTACTTCCTGACAAGAAGCATCGTCTTGAAACGAAGATCAAAAGACGAACCTTGAATCCAAGATGGAACGAAACTTTTTACTTCGAAGGTAACGGAATCTTACGACATCATATCGTACTTGACTTTAGAACTTCACAAGCTATTCTTATATACGTATAGATTTCTGTCACTTCGGATATGTTTGTCACTGGCATCGTTTAATCTTTGGAATATTTCCAATGCAAAAATTCTCATCTTCCGCTGCTCCGTTATTCTTTGTACAGCTTGTACTCTAGCCCTAGTACGTAGCTACCACAGCATCGCGAGATCTTACGTACATTGTAAGTTGCTCTCGCCACGTAAACACGAATAACGTCACGTGACATCGAGGAGAGTAAATATTTCTTTTTCTAAAGTAACAGCTTGTTGGTGGGCAAGGGAGCCTGCGGCAAAGAACAGAAGAGGATCATCCTTTTATAGTATCAACGGCATAGGATCACGAAATGTGCTTGTAGCAGCGTGAATACTTTACCTCGAGAACCAAATGGGATTTCTGCACATTCGTTTGCATGTGAATTAGATACAAGTATATTTTGCACTTGTGAGATTTTACCGTTCCTTTCTTTATCTTACTTGTCAGGCGTAAAACCTCTCTGCGCGAGAGCTCAAATTCAAGGAAAATGGCCGAAAGATATATCTCTTCGAAATTTCATCCACGTATCTCGTCGCAAAGGGAGCACGTGGGAAAGTTTTCGATTTATTATTCCAAAAGCATTTTGACACTCGTGGATACTTAAAGTTTTTCGCGTGGCTAACAATTACTTAAATCTCTTGAAAATGTCCGCAGGTTTCCCAATTCAAAAGCTGCAGAGCAGAGTCCTCCACCTTCACGTCTTCGACTACGATCGATTTTCAAGAGACGACTCCATAGGGGAAATGTTCTTACCGCTTTGCCAGGTAATTTCCTTTGATTTTCCGATCACGTAGAGACTGTAGTCACTGTTTACTGTCCGGAATATTAGTGATTTCGGTTAAGGTCTTTAAAACTAGTAATTCAGTTCGTACGTCGTCATTGGCTCGAATTTTACTACACATGAAAATTCTACCGCACCGAATGAGTAGCCAACTACGGCTGATCATTATGACTATATGTAAATACATGTACGTCACAGAGATACAAAAACAAAATTCTAGTAGTGTATTTTTTAAAAGAAATTAGAGAGATGCTTTTTCAAATATTCCTAAATAATTATTAATTTCTAAATAATTTATAAATATCGATAATTCAAACGCATAATATAAATTATCTATACCCACGTAGATACGTAAAACAAAATGCTATCTGATAGGAAAGTTGTCAGATGAAATATACGTATATTTATTTCGTCTATGACTATACTGTACCCATATGTATAAGTATATAGCAATTCACCAGGCAAACACTATGAACGTGTAGACATTTATTGCCTAGGCGTAGAGAGGAGCATTGTACTTCGTGAAGGATGAATTGTATTCACAGATTCCGCTGCCAATAATGTAAACCTAGGCACATTAAAGTGATTACACAAGAGCACAAGCAACGCGCCCCTAGAGATTACACGACCCTCGCCAATTTCCCAATGTAGCTACAACAGATGAGAACATCCATCTGGATCATAATTTTTTGCGTTTCCATCCCTTTCCTTTATTTTCTCTTCGTTTTCGCACATGGTGCGTGATATATTATACTACCTTGATGCTGCGAACCAAAAGTAACTTGACGTACGCTGCTCCTCTCCTTGACGCATTTCGCACTTACATAGACCCAAGTCACACGATACAGAAAGACAGAGCGACGTGTAAAGGGATACAATGTGAAAAGAGAGACAGATGGAAAATAAGGAAAAGGAAGACCGGTTGATATGCATTAAATTGAAAAAATATTATCTTTGTCACAGGTCGATCTCTCCGAGAAACCGTCGTTCTGGAAGGCATTGAAGCCACCAGCCAAAGATAAATGTGGCGAACTGCTATGCTCGCTGTGTTATCATCCCAGCAATTCAACTCTGACGTTGACGTTGCTGAAGGCCAGGAATCTCAAAGCCAAGGATATCAATGGGAAATCCGGTGAGTGAATCAGAACGTTCTTGTGCGTTGATACGTAGCGAAAGGAAGTCAAATAAAAAGATGTAAAAATCTGTTCTGCTGTTCTTCTTTTGGAGTGATTCATCTTGTGCCTTTCTTTTGTTCATACTTGTGACAACCTTCATTTATCTCGACAGATCCGTACGTGAAGGTATGGCTGCAATTCGGTGACAAACGAGTAGAGAAACGCAAGACGCCGATTTTCAAGTGCACGCTTAATCCCATTTTCAACGAAGGATTTTCTTTCAATGTACCGTGGGAGAGAATCAGGGAATGTTCCCTTGACGTCATGGTTATGGACTTTGATAACATTGGTCGAAATGAACTTATCGGACGGATTCAACTTGCTGGTATGCTTTAATTTATTTGGAAATACTTACGTATTTGTATATTTAATAAAATTGAATACCCATTATCGTGTTGTAGTTACAAAAAGAATGGGTCATCTACTGCATACTTTGTTAATTATATTAATTGCCTGGCTAATGCGATAGTAACTAAGAACAAGTAAGCCCACAGAATGTTACGAAAGTTTCCTGGCTTAGAAACTATGGGGTCGGTCTTATCCTTATAGGGAAGATTATTCAAACTTTTACGACTTTGAATTTACAAGATTTTCCAGCCGCAATCACTCGATTGCTAATACATTTTTTTTCTTCTATTTTTTCAGGTAAAAACGGCAGTGGCGCGAGCGAAACGAAACATTGGCAAGACATGATCACAAAACCGAGGCAAACCATCGTTCAGTGGCATCGTCTCAAGCCTGAGTAAACAGAAATATCCAGCAACGTTCTTCCCCAAAAATTACATTATTCTTGTTTCTGTCAATTCGAAAATCTCAATCGCTTTCGCCCGTGATGTTCTAACGAATTTTGGGTATTCATCGAGACGTAAATAAAATACGAGCATTGCTCATTGGGAGTCCTGAATAGAAATACCGAGAACGTAAAAGTATTCAAAGGGAAGCTCGTTCCTTCAAAATGTCATTTCTTAAAACTACAGTCAGTCTTATTACAATTTCAGTCTAGATCTCATTTATCAAGAGCACGATAGCAATGAGAAAGATTCTCCCAAATATCCTATGCACACAAAACTTCTGCGTGTAGCCTTATTAACGTACGACGACGTTAACCAGTGCGAACAGTTGTCATTTTCGTGGCTAATTGTCAAGAAAAATTAATAACTTATTTTAATTACCATATATTTATTTGCACATATATGAAATATAATGTCAATAATACTGCGAGTAATGGTTATTGTAAAATAATTTCATATTACGCACTGAAAGTTTCCTTAGAATTATATATTTATGTACGACATGGTGCGTATTTCAAATATAAGAAATACCAACGACGTTACAGTAGAGATATTGCTGCATCGCGAAATGCAATTTGAGTTACAGCATTGCAATACTTGTTGCATATTGCGTCAGTGTATGGTTAGAACAGTCGCGCGTGCGCTTAGACAAAATGCAAATTTAAAACTCACACGTCCCATTAGTATTTTATTTATTCGATCAAACCATTCCAATGTGAGTGGCATTAGATCGATAAGAGCTTTTAACCCCACTCTACCTCTTTCCGCTCGAACAATCTTGCAACTTCCAAGGACACCAAAGACAACCGACTTTCAAATATTGTCGGCAATTACGAATTACGAATTCTCAGTGTCTCGCGTTAGCATGTCGATGAACGGAAAGCAAAATTCACGAAAAGAAGAGTCACAAATTTTTGGGAAAGTCAAACATCGAAAATACCAAGGTACTTCCTTGCGAATACCGTTCTTACTCATATGGAGCCAGGAGTGGTGGAATTTTCTTCAAGAAAAAAATAAAAATAAAAAGAAAACAAAAGAGAAAGCGCAGAAATGTCTAATCTCATAAATACAATGAATTCAGTGGAAAACATGATACATTTTCCATTATCCGCGTGCACCGAGTGTTACGTAACGAAGTTTTCCTTTGAAAATTCAAAAACGCATTCGCGTCACCCGTTACGTAAATTTTTGCAAATGGGAGCCTAGAATCAGACAGTCTCTTCTTGCGAGTTTCCCAACTGGCAGAAATCCTTCGTTTGAGTATCAGCCTAATCTATCGTCAATTCGGCCGATTGATTACGGTCATTGATCACGGGCTCCCTAATCAGCCAGCGATGATTCCTAGTGTTGCCAATATTTTTCTTTTATTTCTATCGAACGAGACGGAACGTTCCAAAGGGACAAAGAGAACGAGCGTAACGATCGATTTTTGCCCATGACGGCCAAATATCGAGTTATCGATTGATTATTGGCCAGTGTTATCGCGTTCGACGAAAACCGAAAGGACATACGATAAGAGTATGTTCTTTCGCGTCAACTACGTGTTTTTAAGATTAGCTGACGATCGGGATTTCGACATTGAACTGATTCGAACGAATCACTGGCACATAACACTTGACTATTAATAGCAATCGACAAAGGAAAGATATTTTTGACGGAACTTTTGTATTGAGAAACGAGACATTTTTTGGGGAATTTCAAACAATAAATTGTGATCGGTGTACCTTATTAAATACACTAACAATATTATTAATATTGTACTTGGTAATCTGCTGTTGTTAACAATAAGCTACGTTTACCCCCGTATGAATTCACATGCGAATTTGCGCGTGGTGTTATCGAATGACATTCACTGTCTTACGACAGTCATCTCGAAATTTATTATACAATAGTAACCGACACTTTGAATTAAGTAACTAACTAAGTTTAGCTATTTCTTTTGTATCTCATAATATTTTAAAATTTCTAAGCATAGCTGCTCGCGATCGCGAATCATCGAGTCATTAGATTTTTCCCTTTAACTTTTTTTCCCCTATGTTTTTTCACATATTCCTCCGAGAAACTACGACAAACAAAATTCTCCCTTCCTTTCGTGTATTCTTATATCGTTACATTGATATACTGTATAGACATTTTGATAATTAAGTTACGTACTTGTATCGAAAACGTTATTGAAGTCTCCTTAACTGCAGCAGAACCTCCTATTGTGTACTATATTGCTAAAGTATACACGAGGAAAAGATATACAGTAGCGTTTAGTACTTAAATTAAAATAATTAGTTTACAATATAAAATCCAAGTATATTATAAGTAAATGGTTATATATATGTATATATACATACATTTACGTACATATATATATGATAATGTATACACGCGTATATGTGTATGAATTTATTAATATATATATGAGTATATATATAAATAGGTATATATCGCAGAAATATTGCGTAGCACAAAGGATTAAATAATATTTGTATGTCGTAGCCTGTATATACACATATTATACAGATTATTGCCCGGTTTATTGAACGCGCGTAAAAATCATTATATTCATCGAAAGTCAAAGAGCTACTATAGATTCTTGTATGGTTCCTGGTGAATGGCGGGAATTTTGAAATAACATCAGGATCAGTCACGCTGTAACGAAAGTGTTGGGAAGTCTGTCAGTGAGCGTGATACCCGTATTAATTTCAAATATTAATCCTTCGAAAATTTACGCTTTACAGTTATCAATTAATCGTTTACATTTGTTTATTGTAATTTTAACGTCTGTTGAAGAAACTGGGCACTACACTGCTTAAGTATCTAGAATAAACCGGGAAAAAAAATATATAACTCGTTATAGGTATCATTAATTTGTATCGTTAAAAACCGTAAGAAATGTTCGATGTTAACCAAAGTTGTTGCGCTTTCATCCATTGCGCAGGACGAAAATACGTTCATTTGAAAATTTCGAGTATCGCGACAAATCTGTACAATTAACATATACTACGTACTCAGGACAAAGTACAGTTAAGAGAAAGAGTATGTAACTACTAACTACGCGTATTTTGCCCAATGGAAAGTGCAGGCTAATGATCCGTCGGTGCTTTTCATCAGTGTACTTGTGTAGTTTTTATTTCGTGCAATTAATTATATCACGCCACAGAGCGTGCGAAACTACTGAGCAGAATCTAATAATTTTAGCGCTGATATTTTTACGCGGACGCGACGTTAATATTGCAGCAAAGAAAATGATAAATATACAATAAAGATGCATAACTGTATACGTTAACCGTATGAAAATATTTTCGTTCTCTAATGACGACACGATCGACTTGTTTCCTATGCTGGTCGTTTCAGTCATTTGTAAAAGGGCGGCACGACGGAAGTACATACGGTACACGATACGCGAATCGAGTCAGTTTCAAAACAGCTGATTAGCTTCTCAGAGATCTTATTTTGAAGTTTTCATCATACAAAAGAGTAGTATACTATACGTATGTAGTAACGTGACGAAAGCACGCGGTTGATTCGAATTGCGATATTTTTGCTGCGCAATGAAAAATCTAGTGAGATATCTAGCTAATGTCTGTTTACGAAATATAACGTGTATAAGTTAAAAAGGGAGAAAAGGCAAGAAGTCTATAATAGCATATACACAAACACAATCTCGTACACACATACGTACACAGACACACAGAAGACGCATAATCAAGCCGTGGATACAGTAGGATCGTTTGTAGCCTGATTGTGTCTACAAGTTTGTAGGAAAAAAAAAGGAGATGAAAAACAAAAAATGAACATGGAGAAACGATGAAAAAAAAAATAAACTTCTACGCGGAACCTCGAATAAATCTTTATGCTCTGAAGAGATAATCATCTTAATGCTCTCCTTCCATAAAAGTATTTTTATATGTCGTCACTTTGAATTTTACTTACTTCTGATTAATCGCATAAGAGCTAACGTGCATTCTGCATTAAGCGTGACAGGAATCGAGAAGGAGATTGACGTCATGAGCACTTACGTGGAACATTGCTGGAACAGGCAGAATTTGAGCCAGAAAAAATAAACTATTTAAAAATAAATGCTTACCTCGATGTCTCAGAGATAGATTCCGATTCCAAGTCATTTCTTTTCACTCTTATCGTATTCTGTCAGCGTGCAAAACCGATCGAACATTCTTTTGAGACGCGCAACGCACAATTAAGCGAAAGAAAATTAAAGGAAAAGCAAAAGAAATTGTGCATCATTCTTTTCAGAGCGTGAAGTCATTGTCATACAATGAAAACGTACCTTGCGATGGCATAGTCTGATCGTTGTCTAGCAAATTAAACATGAATAAATTAAAAGCTGACAAGCCGAGTTATCTAGTTTTCATTAGATCGAGATAGTTTTTTGTTAGACAAAAGCTCAAGTAGCTGAATTGACCTAGTTATATGCGTATCTATATACATATATATGCGTATACGTATATGCATATACAGGGTGTTCGTGAACTGCGCCTCAGATTAACATAACATTGTTCTTTATCGCAAACGAAGTCGAAAAGTCCTTCACCATTTCTTTGTTCAATATTTAATTCATGAATTATAATTAAATTAAACCAACAATATGCACGAGTTATTTGGTGCGTTAGTAAGGACTCACTCGCGCCACTCACGGACGCGCGTCTAATTACATCGCCCTTATGACTGGCTCAATCAAATTATTAATAACTCGGTAATTACGTATTGGACGGAAAAATAATAATAGACTTTTAGACTCAGTTTTCTACTAGGAATAGCGCTAGGCTAATTCTTTGCGACATTGTCTGGACACCCTATATGTACATATTACACGCATCAATATGCGTGATACCGATTCGTATATATACGTATACACATACGCGTGACGAGCTAATATTGGCGAGTGTGTCCCTCATAAATGCATATCTCCATCATTCGCAAAAGCCCAACACAATGTATGCTTTAAGAATAGGACTAATTGGCAAACATTAACATTGATCGTTAAAGAGGTATTAAATTTGTACGATACTATTTTATTATAATTAAATCATAGCCGTTAAGTTTTTCGAAATATTTGTGCAATTGGTCAAAATGACTCTGAATATATTTTAAAAAAATTTTTAACAATTCATTCGTAAAGTTTCGTTATGGTCAATGACTATGATTTTATTAACAATGCACGAACATATTGTATTCATTGAGCCGCATATCTGCAAGGGGGGAACAATAGTAACGAAAATTTGTATAATGAAATTGATTAATTATCTTGGTCCTCTTCTTAAAAACACGCATGAATATCGCCATAATCAGTCGTAATTACGAGAGAATTGTTATCTTATGTCAAGCCAAGTGTCTATCGTATATCAGCAAAGTATCATGTACTAGTGTGTTAAATCATACAGTCTGCGCCTGAATAACTCTCTATTTCTCTTTTATGTAGTCCCACTTTTTTATACAAAATCGTGAACGTTAAATGCTAGTCAAAATCTGCTCCGTTGTGTCGGACTCTGAGGAAGATCTGAAACTGTTTATTGGAATACGAGCATTTTATAGAAGCTTGATCAGCGAGACATGGGTTGTTATGTCAAATGGAACGTTTGCAAACAGAAGCGGACTACAATTATATATATATATATATATAGACATTATGTAATTAATCTTGGGATCTTATATTATTAGATTTACAGTTCTTGCATATGCAAGATATACAACGATTCCAGATTACCCTTATCATGCATATGTCTGCTGTAATATGAAAAGCAAAAGAGGTGAAAACGTATAAAAGATAAGACAATAGCAGTAATCGAATTTATTTTCTACATAAATTAATTGGTAAAATGCTTAGTGCATTTTTTTAAAAATGTTTCATTTTTAAGACTCCCGTATCAGCTTTTATGGGAAACTAATCAAACGACAATTTGATATTATATTGATTGATAAGATTGATAAGATACTACGATATGAAACAGCTGGAATAAAATGTGCATTTTTGGTTTTAAATGAATCATGCGAATCGTGTCAAAATGTTCTATTCTGAATCTCTATAAATGAATTGAAACAGTATTAGTCCATTTAATTTTTTAATTTTTTATATATAAAAAAAAGTTTCGGTAACAAGCGTGTGATAAAAGTAATCCAGAATCGTAGAATATCTCGCGAGTCAATTGTTTATAATAATATAATTTGGATGTTATCCTCTCATTATGAAAATGTAATAAATTTTATGTAAAGCATTATTAATTTCGTCCGTCGAATTAATAAAATTTAATTGAGAATATTATATAGACAAATCAGAGAAAGCGTTGAGAAAAGAAATACCGACACAAAAGTTACACTATACGCGAGGCGCAGACTGATTCTGAAATTACTGTAGTGCCTGAGAAATATTTATTCTCTGTATCCATATTCCGACAGTACATGTAACGTTGTTGAACGAAGCCCTATAAATAGATATAAAAAAAAAAGGATCCATTGCGGGATAGTAAAAGGCAGTACTTATCTCTTATGATTGGAAATATCTATTATTTAAATTGGTGAACGGTTGAGGGATCGGAAATTCATAAGAGAAATTTTACTGTACCGTCTTGCATTCGCTGTAATGCATCAATTTATTAATCTTTGAGATTTCAAGTATAATTAAGAATATATTTATTAAAAGAGTAAAACTAGTTATAATGAAATGCAGACTACTTTTATTTATATCGTTAATGTTATAAATTCGAATTTATTTAATTGCTATGTAAATTTAGTAAAATTTCTGATCTTGAAATTTCAAATCCCTCATTCGGAAATACTAAATACAAATAAGATTCAGCCCACTGTACTCGGTCCACTGAATACAGGCCCATGGAAATGTAGCATAATAGTCTTAAGGATCGAAGCAAAATAAATTATTGTATGAAACGTTTGTGGAAAACTTTATATTCATATCCTGTACTTTTACTTGATAACCTATTGCAAAAAGCGTTGTGCGTGATTTGATAATTATTCATGTAAACAGTTATTCGTTAACAGTAGCAACAGTCAATTTCGCGTAAAAGCAAACGAAAAATATTTATAATTTCTAATTACTTTATTTTATATTATTAAATTACCATATCATATCTTCTGCACGTTACTTAAATTCGATTGTGTTATCGCATTCTACGAAATACTGTGGTTTTCGTATCTGGGGATTTTCCAATTAAAAACTATTACCTACTTTGACAAGGTTATGTTACTTTGCGCGATACTGTATTATTTTCAATCGGTTAACCTTTGATCGATACGTCATTATTGAATTAATCGTTTACGTTGCCAAGCATCGTTGCCATAGCAACAAAACAAGATTCAGTTCCCTGTAAGAATTCCCTGCTAACATTAAAACTTACTTTTCGACTATTCTCATATTTCCGTGGCATCGATTACAATTCAATACTGATTGTGGAATATGAGCAAGATTCAAGAAACGCCAGAAATTCCATGTTCCTGTAGTGCGTCCAAATTTCAAAGTTCTCTTCAAGAAAGATCTGAGGCGTCGGCTCAACGTACGGACGAGGTTTACCGAACATGTAATCTTCCTACACGCTTCATGTATCCAAGTAAGTTCTAAAATTGTACATGTATAGACTTTAAAAAAATAGTCCCCTAATATCAAAATAATCTTTGCACAAAGTATGGTTATGGTAGAAAATTCTCTAAAAAATTAAATATATTTCATTAATTTTTGTTGCAAAACAAATTTTTACCTTCGTCGTTACACACGAGAATTCCACGCTGACCTTTCAGCCTTACAGGGTGGTCATCGTAAAATATAATTCTGAGACCACATACCATCCGTAGATGATGTATGTACTGGTTCGTTCAAGGATAACATACGAATTTACGACCTGCATATCGTCACTACCACGTATGAAGTGTCAGCACTCGCACATTGCATCAAAATGATCGACACTATTCAAAGTTCATTAAACTATCATAAACATTAATTTTTCGTCCAATGCACAAAATATAAAATGTTTAAAACTCTCCCTATCGATATCCCCATACATAATGCACTCTCAGAATATTTCTACATCCAACAATCGACAATAACTACATTTCGTCAATAACAAACGAGTGCAACGATCAATGCACTCGACATCGACTAATCGGACGTGTGCATTTTTTCAATCTAATTATAGTAAGCGAGCCCGTTATAAATCACTTATTTTTAGAGCTACGAAACCCTGATACACCTACAGTCCCTTCGCTGTGACTCTATGTAGAAATTGATTACGAAAAATGTTCATAATTTTCACGAATCATTCGCAATGACAATAATTGCAATTATTAAGGCTACAAAGTAGAGTACCTTCCCTTGTTCCAAATGCATCCTTCCGACTGAAACCGCATAAAATTTCGTTCCGTGTTACATCGAATGCAGCATAGGCATTATGTTTACACACGGCGGAGGCTGTGCCTATCTCCCGAAGCATATGTTGCAGAAGACGTCAGTTGACTATATGTGGAGAGTACTGGATGCACGCGAGTTCAGTGCATCCACGCTGTGTCTAGCAGTGCGCATCATGTCGGCACTACTATCACTCTACTTCCTACTATTATATATCGGCGAAAGTATTTCCGCGGAGGAAGCCGACTGTCGCGTGTACAACAACCTTTACGTGTGTCTCGAGGGCGAGACGCTCCAAAGCGTCGCCTTCGAGGACGTCCACGCCGTCCAGACGATCGAGGACATCGAGTTGCATCTTGAGAATCTTGGCATCACTCACATAAAGGAGAATGCATTTAACGACGTGAAAAATGCCTCGGCACTCTATTTAAGGGACAACAGGATCTCTAAGATATTCCGTCATTATTTTCATACTCTGGATCAGCTTACATATTTGGATCTGAACAACAATAGCATCAGTGATATCGAGGATGGATCCTTCGTACGTCTTGTCAGTCTGGAAACATTGTTGCTTGACAACAACATGCTCTCGAAATTTCGACTTGGCACCTGGAAGGGTTTGACGTATCTTCACGAACTCTACGCAACGAATAACAGTCTTATTTTGAAGAAAAATATGTTCAAGGGACTCAATCATCTGGAGACACTAGCACTCGATTCCAATGGTATTTCGGAAATACCGTTGGGCACTTTTAATGGGATTCCTCATATTGATTTGCTATACTTGTCGCGGAACTTGATATCACGTTTGAATCCGGAACTTTTTCGCGGGCTTCGCGAAGTCAACGAATTGGATCTTGGAAGGAATCGCATTGTCAGCGTGGCCAGTGGTGTATTTCGTCACATGAAGGCACTCGAATCGCTGTGGCTCAATGGGAACTTGATCGCTACGTTAGAGGATGACGTCTTCGAGGGATTAGAGGGTCTCTCGAGTCTATTTTTAAATAGGAATGATTTTACTTCCGTTAAGATGTCAGCTTTTGCCAATATGAGAAACGTCACCATCGAACCTGGATTTAAGATCGATGGCTCACCAGTCATTCATTTTGGAAAGATACGCGGACGGTATCGTTGCACGAGTTCCGGATATCAAGAACCGTATGAGTGCGAAAAAGTCACTAAATAATTTTTTACGGCTCACGAATCGCTAGAGATACATACAAATTATTGATTATTCTTACACGCGTCATTCCGATTTACCACATACGTGATTCATAAATATTTTTTTTTTTTTTTCATTCTTTTGAACTGGGATTTTGCAATCAAGAAAAGCATACTTTTTTGAGTGACATGTTGATCTTGTAATAACGAAATTAATTTGTCACGTACTTTAACAATTTATTGTGATCTGTAATTTTACCAAAGGTTTCACAGTACAATAAATAGTATAATTTTATAACGCATGCTGTTTATTGCACCTTACGTATTAATGCGTATATTGATTATAATAAAATAATTATTAATCATACATCTACAGAGTCGTTAATATTATTTTATTATTCAATTGAACTGAAACAGGCGGCTTTTCTTGAAATTTTTTAAAAAACAATTACAGACAGTGTTGCGTACTCGTGTTAATCATAAAATTTTTATTTTAAAAATTTAACTTGATCGTAATGATGCATTAATTAATAAAAAAATTGTCAAGTGTTATATATAATATTGATATAACGATAAATTTTTATAATCATCGGCTCGGAGTTATCAGGTGCTAGTTTCAGCTTGACCATCATTGGCAGTTCCAAAAATATATGATTTTCAGTATGTAAGTTATTAATAATTTGGACGCGTGTAACACTTCCGCGTTTGCGATCTCATTAGCTTCTGTGACACCCTTGTAAGCTAAATTTAACGTAAGGCATGTGTGCGAAGTGCAACTAATATTACGCGAATTCTCGCACTTCTATATTAATAGTAGCGCAGCATTAAATTAGTCACGTGTACAAGTACGTTAAAATCTGGTTCACTGATTCTCATTTTCAAACAAACGACAACTATGTAACTTTAGTGCCAAGGGATTTAAAGATGACGTAGTTTGACTATAAAATTTAAGAAGCCATGACATTTTCAGCGTGTGTCATTTTGCAAAAATGAAATTTCATTACATACTGTAAACACTTTAGATTATTTCTCAAAGAACCTCAATATTCATATTAAAGAGAAATTTAATAGTTAAAGCTCTGAAATTTTGGATTCTCGGATTTTGAGCTTTTCGGCATCAGTCAATGTACTGTTTATACGGCAACTATATGGCTCATTATAATTTTCGAATGCGCATGTATATTTCGCTATTGAAGTCGTAATAAATTCATGTATATTCATCATCGTCTTATTGTTTACCTTGAAACCTGGTTCAATAGTGACACTACGCAATTTTCGAAAACAATTAAAGTCCAAAACAGAAATTGGATTATGATGCAGATAAAGTATTTTCAGTTTACTAAGACCTTCGAAAATCTTGGCATCTTCCAAACTTGATATTTGATTTCCATTTAGCCACAGATATTCTAATGATTTCAAACCCTGAAATGCACCTTCGTGAATCAACCAAATGACATTTTCCGAGAGGTCAAGTTCTTTTAGTTTTTTCAAATTTTTAAAAATATCTTTTCGAAGTTCGCTTATTCTATTTCCATAAAGATCCAAATGCTTAAGATCGTCGAGTCCATTAAAAACACCGTCATACAAATCGAACATATTATTGAATGTCAATTCCAGCAACTCCAAGTGACGAAGGCCAACGAAGCTATTCTCCATTAGAAAAAGCTTATTCGCATTCAGATGAAGTTTCCGTAGTTTCGATAGACTCTTCGGTATCCCAGAGGACAGTGCAGTCAGTGAATTATCACTCAGATCCAATTCCTCCAAATTCGGTAGAAACGCGAAAGCATTGTCGTCCAATAGCTCGATCGAGTTTCCCATAAGGTTAATATGCTTGACATGGTTCAATCCATGGAACGTGGCACCCGATAAAGTCACTAATAAATTTTCATTCAGTCGAAGAATCTTTACGACATCGTTATCAGCAAACGCTCCTGGTGCTATTCCTGTGATGTTCATGGCACTCAGGTCGAGGATGTCATCATCAGTAGTGACCTTAGTCAGATTTCTTCCATTAAAATGTATATCAGCATCATTTTTATCAACGACACAATAGAGTGTTGAACTGCACAATATTGAGATTAGAAACACGGTGTAAACTATGACTTTATAATTTTTATACATTGTTTCACTCTGCATATGTTGTTGCAACTGCGACACTTGCGTCGACGTGCACGCGCTTTTATACTCCTGTCACCAATCATTATCATGCTGATATATTTAACGTTCTTCGGCACGATTTCTCAAAAGGAATCCACAACAGTCCATGCTACGTTATGCTTCACGTATCAGAAAAACATGCGAGCTTTTCAAGACGATTATACTGTAATACAAATAAGTATGCTTTGGAAATCTGGGCTTTTTAATTGCAGTTAAAGTTCAGAGTACATATTAGATACATTGTAATATATAAGTAAATTTGAGTGAAAGAATGATAATATTTTTTTTTTACAAATCCTCAAAGAATGCCCGGTAATGATTCGCCAGATGGCGTTTTAAAATATTATTTTTGGGAAAAATGATTACAAAATTTAAGCTAGTGACGTCATAGGTATCTAAAATATTTTTAGAAAGAGAAAAGATAGAAAAAAAATATTTTTTCAGTCGGGTTAACAGTGCTGTCTCTCGTAAAAAAAAAGGAATGGCCAGACTGCCTTTTCTTTGAGCATTTATCAGAAAACTGTTGTATCTAGCCAGTACGAATGAGGATAAGATACGAGTATGAAGTTTGGTACACGAGCCGTTAGACGAGTGTACCAACCACACGAATCTTATACTCACTCGTACCAGCTAGATAAAATACTATAAGTGTGTTATGTACATCATTTGAATAGTTTATCGACATTCCTATATCGTTACTGTATATTCATGAATCTGGAATATTTTCTGAAACATATTGAAAGTTTCATATACTCAAATGATATACCGATATAGTACTATGGGCTCGTATAAATATTCAGTAGATACTTGTGCCTTATTAGAGAAATTATTTACAATCCATGTAAATCGTAAGGTATTTTCTTCACCCTACACCGATAACGAAAATTCGAGAACTAACCTACGTCACCTTCAGCTGTCCACCCTTCGTCCATTCATCCGTATGCCAGGCGGACGCCAGTCAATTCTTTTTCTCATTGGGAACTGACGAACCAGTATGACGTGGGAGTTGAGGTGGAATAGTAAATCGCATGACAAAATATATGAAAAAATTATATAAAATTTTTCTCTAATTATATAATTATCTAACAGTGTAAAGTTTGTATTATGTATGAATCTGTACTATATTTATTGTAGAAAATATATTCTTACCAATTTCAAAGTATAGTACTTGCGGCATACTAATGATATTCTTATGGTATAGTAAACTCTATGTTTGAATAAAGCTTTAACAGCGATCGAAAGAGGCAGCTGAAGAAATTAAAATATTTATGAGTTTTCAAAACACGTTATCCCATTGGTATATATGTATATTGTACAATTACTAAAAGTTATATCCGATGTTCAATACTTCTTATCTTATCCAAATGATTCTCATTATAAATTGATTTCACTGATTAAATCAACTGTGGAATCGTTGCGACACCAATTAGATGCAATAATGGAATCGAGTATCAATCAACCAAGAGATACCAACAAAAACATGAAAAACCAAAATTAATTCAGAAATTAATAATTATACATAAAAGTAAGGTATTCCGTATTTACTTTACTACACTTACGCTGCACGTGGTGTCAATCGAACTCTACTAAATGGTCCCAAAAATAGGACCAGGTTCAGAATACGTACTTTCGCATCATTTCATATTTTTGTCCCTGGTTCATATATAACACATTAAAATCATTCAATTATATCTACAGACTTTTCGTTAATCGTATAAAATTCTTGGTCATAAAAAAAAAATATTAAAAGTAAAAAATTTTCTTTCGCACAGTATGCGAATGAAAGGATTAAGCTAATGAAATATTCATAAAATATCTATATGACAATTTTTCAAATAACTCTGCCTACATTTTCAGGAGTATTCAGAGGTTATCGGCAAGACGATAACCAGCTTCCGCATCCATGCTACCGTAGCACCTCTATGGATTACGGCTGGTTCGCACCATCGATTCATACGGTACCTACAACCTTTTATCCTCGTAACACAACCTTCAGCAACGATCTAGGACGAGCAGGAATGTACCGTAACTGTTCCCTTAATACGGAGCTGGATAAATCCTATTTCTAATCATAAATGCTGATTATAACATAAACACTCATAACACTGTAAGCACAATTTATTACAATAAAGAATAAAAATCCAGCAAATTGAAACCAACCAACCTACCTACCTACCGTCAATATTCCAAACACTATGCATTCGACACAAGGATCAAGGACCTACAAAAAGAGTAATTCAAAAGTTGGGTATTAAAGAATAAGTGAAACGGACCGATTTACGCTTACTCGAATATTTATTATTACAGATTATTTTATATAATAATAATAATAATAAGTTAACCATACTTTAACAGATTATCTAAAGGGCATTTCAAGTACACCGTGCCCTATTTCTAACGCGGGTAGAAGGGTTTTTTTCATCATTGTTACAGTAGTTACTGACAGGTAACGTCTTTACGTTGTTTCAATGTTTTTTTTTTTTTTCGTTTAAATTTTCCACACGACACTGACGTACGTGCTTCCTTGCCTACAGATAGATCAGAAAACATTATGCATAGAGATTACCATATTTATCGTAACGTTACCGTAGTGTTTATCATTAAATATCATATAATACCTTGCGGTTACAACACCCTAATCATAGTATCAGTAATCGTATTCAATTAACTTAACACACCTATATTATTAGTAGAGCTTATAACTACCACAATGACTAGGAAACATTGAAAATGTTTTGTAATCCATTATGGGGATCGTAATGAGTAACAACTGATTAGCAAATGACTTTCTTTCGTCGTTACACCGATACCGAAGAGTCGTGGGATTGAAGGAACGTTCGTCGATCGAACAGTTGGACAAATATTTAATATATTTATTAGTAAAGACGAGCAAAGGACTCGTCAGGTTAAAAGGGAATGTAGACCCCAAGGAAAGATAAGCTTGTCAAGCCAAAGAAAAAGTAAGGGCCGGAGCGCATCGTGAGACACTTCAATGTCGGAAGACCAGAATGGAGAATCTGATGTGAATCATCCGTTTAAAGAATATTCAAATGACATCTCGCATTCTTTTCGTAGTCCTCGCGACTACTCGGGCACCTGTGATTTACTTCGGAAAGATGGCTGCTCCCTACCGTGTGGTTAACCCTTCCGATCTATCCCCATTGTCCTTACTCATCCCTTGTCTTCTTGGACAAACAGTCGCAGAGTTCGAAGCGCTCGAATTTGGCCAAACATTTAGCCCACCGTTACTTCCGGCTCTTGGCGTCATTTTCCGCATCGCGTTAGAAAGTAAGAATCACGAGACAATGGATTCCCGGTGCTGCTTAACTATAGAAATGTTTAGGGCAGCAATTGCCCTGGCCAATTTGAACTCTGCCTTTGGGTACGATCGAACGTTACGTCCTCCATTACCCAAGAAACCCCTTTTTTATTCTCCGTACTGATATTCCGACGTGCGCGCGCACGTCTCAAGGATACATGACGTTGACGCGCGCGCATGCGCACATCGAATAACAGTATAACGGATCTATCATTGTACTACGCCCACTCACGTTCCACTACTTGTCTTTTACACGCTTACATCCTAATTTTAGAGTTTTTCCAAACTCGGATAATTCTTAATAATAACGATGACAGATAGAACTCGCATTTTATGTATGATTTAATCTTCATTGGTTGGTTGTTTGCTTTGGTGTGGTATACACTTATGAGATAAATAATCGCATTCTTTGTGCAAACTAGTACTAAGCACGACCGCGACACGGGCGCTGCTTATGAATACACGTTACACACGTGTATCTCATTTCGAGCTTTTACCTAATTTCTGATATATATTTTTTTTTTTTTTTTTCACTAATCCAATTCTCAGCTACGCACAGTACCCGCGCCGTGGATTCGTTGTTATCTCAATCGCTACTACGATATACTTAAAGTATTCTTAAACATGTCTAATTTTACTTATTCCATAGTTTTAAAGTCGTCCGGTTAGCATGTCTAGCTGCTCAACGCTTAAGCTAAGAATGAGTATTTATTAGGCTCGCCGTACGGGATCGGTTTTGAGGTGGAACCGAACTCCCTTTACTCTTATTCATCAGCTATAAGGGAAAACTGATCTGGTTTTAATAGCGTCCCCCTAACGGTATCCATCGGCAAGACGCGACTCGTTCCGCTGGAGTTACGCATGCTGTTCGGTTTGTTCTCGTAACGAGTCACGTCTCGCGATTGGTTACGTTTATAAAGTAACGGCGATCCTCCGACGCCTGGAACGATAACTCTATTCGCGTGATTTACCGGGGAAAAACGAATTCACGCGTTATCAATTTCTTTCTTAACGATTTTTTCTCCTTTTTTTTCTTCACTCCGGTTTCTGTTCTCCGTCTCACAAATTTTAATGCTATATTGTCATACAATTAAATTACGACGACTTGTGATCGTTACGTAGAGGCAAATAGCGCGAACATACATTCGTCAGGACGTGACGTTGGTATTTTCGCACTCGTTGCGATTATCTTCGTATTTTTTTTTTTTTTTTTTTTTCGAAAAATGTGACAAAAATGTATCTCGAAATTTTCTGATATCTTTGTTCGTTTTTTTTTCTTCTTTTGTTTTCGCTCATTCACGATATCTTTACTTTCGTTAAGAACATTATTAACGTATACGCGGCTCTTATTAAATCCATATCGATGTAATCACACTTAATAATTATGTCACCCGCCCGAAACGTTAAAATAAAAAATACGACAGAGTAACTCAAGTATCTATCCCTAGGTAGCTTATCGAGTAGAGCTTTGACTTAAGATTAAACTTAACCTCAAAGATTTTTATATTTTTCATCAGTTATCCCGTCCCCTTGTCAGGGACGAAATTGGATCTATCTCGGCAAATTGTATGATCAGCTATTATGCACCGCAACTAATGACTACGTAATTACCTTACGTCTAGATTTCGCTTAGACCATAAACTCCCATTAGTTATTTAAGTTTTGTTCTTTTTCATTTTTTTTTTTTTTCTTTCCATCGGCGCGATAGGCTGACTAGATGTAGGTAAATAGGTAATAACATCGACACATATCGTGATAATAGTACGCATAGTATCGCATTAATTTATCTTTATCATTTATGTTGGGTATCATATATGTGGCTAGCACGCATTGAAATCAAGGAGGTAACGTACGGTACTCGACGCGATTCACGCGTCTACACGCCTACTGTTACTATGTTTTTTATTTTTTATTTAGCATTTATTTAGTTAGAGTATTTATTTAGAGACACATACAGAGAGTATTTATGATGGAGCAATCGATTACGTACGGGGTCGAGTTACACGTTCAATATTTCACTTATGAAGGATCTACCATTTAATTAGAACTGCTGTTGTTATAAGACTCGTAGTGGGACATTCATGTCTTTTTTTTTAAATATTTTTCTTCATCTTCGTCAAAAATCTTTTGGCTTCATTCGATCATTCGTTTCAGGAGTCATTTTGACTCCTGAAAGTAACGAGTATAGCGATTGCTAATCTTTTTTTTTTTCGAATGATCGAAATTCGCAAATGATCCACATTAAATTTGTCACCTTATTTAAATCACTTTTTTTGAGCTAGACGTTGTACCGACGTTCCATGTTGATTAAATGTAAAATCGATGCAAAGAATAGAACATGCATTGGGATTAAAAAGAGGGATTGCGATTGGAATAATTTTTTATCACGGTCAAATAACATATTCGTACTTGTGGACGAAATACGAGTCGATCGATAAAGATCGGCAGTAATCGAATCGCGGCGTACGTAAGGCGATGCCCCAAAGCACGAATAGAGGTGAGAATATTACAACAGTTCACATTTATTTCTTACTCTATTATGCATCAGATCCGCAAGTAATACCGTGTGACTCGCCTGCGATCGTAAAACGATCGTAAGTTTATCGAATGAAAAATTCTAACCGGTTAAATATTGCGAAGAAAAATTGCCGAGCGCGAGTACGAAATACTCGTGCGAGTCTCTGAAATACCTTTCGAGTTTCTGAATATTTTCTTTTTAACAGCTGCAATGCTAAATAGACCTTCGTAGCGAAGCTTATTGAAATCGTGTCGCGGCATTCGGATCAAAATGAAAGACATTTACCACCGTACATTATCCCGTAATGTCAGATTATCGTTTCAGCTAATGCCTTATTTAGATAAAGTGAATATGGAACTAATGGTAACGTTATATATAAGGTAGTACGTGCGATTCAGGAAATCATCGACCGGTTGTCTTCGATGATTGCGCGAAGCAGAAGAACACAGTGTCAATGTTGTTTCACAGGTTCGCGCGATTAACGACGACAGCGCCGCGACGAGTAGAAAAAGCATTAGTGAATAATTTACACGGTATTCGGAACGCGACTGCATTAAATATTGCTAAACTATTATACAACATGTTTAACCAGGAATTTCAGACAAGGAATTGGTACTTAATATTACGCCATAAACAAGAGAAGGGGAAGTAACAACAGTGGCTCACACCATCACACGAATCTTAAAAACATAACATTAACGTTCACGTGTCAACAAGTACGATTAAGCAACAAAACGTCTAGCAACATTGTTGTATCTCGTCATTGCGCAATATCGCGCGATCCTTTTGATTTCGTTTATATATTTTTTTTTTACTCGAAAGATAAGAGAAAAGCTCGTAGCGAGCTACTGCCCCTTTTTTGGGATTATCATTTTCTTTTTTGTTCGTCGCATCTTCCTATCGTAGACTAATGTCGATATCGCGTTAGACAAATAAAATCTTCTGCCACGAGGAAGACCAACCCATACAAAAAGTGCTTGTGCTCGAAGGTGCACTTTTCAATTTAAATAATATAAAAAACATTTGTCGGATACGATTGGCCTATTCGATTGAAGATCATTAAGCTCCTCTGCGTATCCGCATAACTTCGCGTACAACAAATACACGGGAACGCTGTATCCACTTTTTCTTTTAGACTCATACGCATAGTATACATAACATTTTCTGACCCTATCTTTAGCTTAGCTTTCCTTCTTATTTATGTTTGTGGAATTTTTAGGTTTAACGGACAAGTTAAGATTTTTCGGCAAGGCGATAAGATGTAAAAACCCTTCCGACCATAGTCAACGCAATAGGAAGACTCGACACGATAGTGCAGAAAGGTACGCGGCGTCCCGCAATGCGATCATGATGATCGATGGTCATTGACCGAGAGTGCCCGAATGTCTCCGAGGAAGCACGAAGTTTCAAAGGATCGCGCGACACAGCTTTCTGTCCATTTTTTGTTTCGTTCTTTATGTGTCAATGCTCATGCGAGCGACCCCCCAAGAGTCGCGTTGCTTTCATTACAGCTTTGAAAGTGCATCCTAAAGCTAATCGCTCTAACCAGTCGAAGTCACTGTCATCGATTCGTCCAGAGTTTATGTATTTTTTGGCCCTTCGAACCATCTATTTACTCGCGCGAACCGTTTTTTTTTTCTATTTCCTATCTTACCTAGTGCCCCAAGAAGCACCCCTGAGATTTTTCTTAACATTAACCGCACTTGCGTGTTCGCTCATTATTGTTCACGCATTCTGGCTCCGTGCCATAGATCTTCTGTAATTTCTCTTTTTCTCTCTTGAATTCGTATATCGCGATAACAACGTCTGATGAACTTAAGAGATATTTTTATTCCTTGTTAAATCTTGCAAATATTATTTTTTTTTTTTCGTCACATTAAGAATTTTCTTAAACGAATATAACATGGATATTTAGATAAGGTACACGTGATAAGAGATTCGCAGTTTTTTCGCAATAGTTTGAACTCAGAGAACAAGTTGACTAGTTTGTATTTTTTTGCTAACACCTTATCATTCGCTTTTGAATTTTGAGTAAATATGGATAAGTATCAATGCGATTGTAATGTTAAATTTTCTTGGATATCCAATTGATCGATTATTCGGCAAATCTTTAATAATACTATTTGATTTGAAGCATGTAACGCTCAATGCACAACACTTATCTTACGTTATTTTTGATGAAGCTGATTCGATCACGATTTACTAAAACACCTCGAGTGTCTAAGGTATACGACTTGAACTTTTTAATTATATATAGAAATATTATGTTGTTTATCACTGACTCAAGGAGAAAATGTATTTTTCATGTGTACATATGTATATATATATAATGAGTAGATGGAAAACGTTGCACGTGAATATGTTTACAAGTGTCATGTTTGTACGCAAATTTACGTTGATTAGTTGCGAATTAATACTGATGCGAAAAGTATAATAAAACAAATTAATTAGTCACGCGAATACAAAAGACCCTTTTGCATTTTTCTATTTCACGAATTCTTGTTGTATCAATTTTGGACGGTTGTCGTCTACTGGAAGCAGACATATAAATTAGCAAATTTATAAAAACCCACATTTTTATTAATGGACCGACTCAAAGATAATCGCGTAAAGCCATAAAGCTTCATTCGCATGAAAATTGGAGCAAACACCCTTTGCGCACGAGGATAAACATCGAAATTAATTACGTATCATTCATTCGCTACTGGGTGCATAAAAAATGGACAAAAAGTTATAACGGAGGACACTTGGGAGTTTCAAGGCACCTCAAAAAGCAAAATTTATATATATTATATTTTATCTTTAAATAATATCTCAATCGAACCTGTATATCATCCGACACTCATCTTACGCGGAAGTAAAAGATTTTCTTGAATCTTCGAATACAATCACTTTACACGCGTGTTAATATCATTCCAGAGAATATCAGTTAGAATAACGAAATCGAAAAAAAATTCATCGATATTCACTTTTTTTTTTTTTTTTTTTTTAAATAAATAACTTCGATAGTCGCGTTATTACGTTAGTTGAGAATTCAACAATGAACTTTACTCGATATAAAGTCTATAGATATAATGATCAACTATACGCATGCGTATATACTGTGTTAATATCATAAACTGTCCATGTACAGCAAGGTTCCAAAGCAGCAGTCCTTCAACGTAACGTCATGTACTGCATGATTATCAAGGACTACACGTATTCAACAAGGTTCTTTGGATAAAAGTCCTTACGGGTAACATTGGTATATATGCACTCGTTATGCGGTGGCGCTATAGCTTCTTTCAAATAATCTCAATATGCGTTATGTGATATAATATATGTTGATCTATCGATCATTCTACAAGAATTGATGTATTAGCATTCTAATATCATTAATACTTATACATGAGATTACATAGCTGTGCAATGTAGCTTTACATCTTTACATCTGAATATTGAAAATATTGAATCTAACGCGAAAAGACATTGCGTACAGTATGATCTTAAATAAATGTTATTAGATTTTTAGTACTTGCGCAATCGAATGATAATTTTGAAAATGAATAATTACACGTCTTGATGATTCTTATTTCGTTCAAAAAAATCTCTCGTATTTGATCAACATTATAATCGCGATATACATCTCCAACTTTACAACAATCCGCATCCATCAACTTCCGATCGTCAAGCCCTTAAACTCTATCTTAATTTTTTGAAATTTCATCGGATGATCATAGTAATATCCGCTTTTTATATGTCACTATGCCGCTCGTATAACGTTATAATTTTATAAACGAGCAGAAAACTGACAATAAGGATTACGTTGGTTATCCTACTTAATGCGTGAATATATTTGCAGATTATCGAAAACTTAATCACACGCGTTATAATCATTTTCATCGATATCATTTTTTAACCTTGAAAAGATACTTGTTTCGTTTGTATTTATATAATTGTCATCGTGTAATGCAACCCTATATTTAATCTTCCAGTGATAACTCTCGCACATTTCATAAACGTCCAAATATTGTTATCAAATGTATGCACCGAACGAAGTTCATCACTATTTTGTCTTTTATCTTTAAAAACATTGATTAACGATCTGGATGTCCTTTTTATGCAGTTGCATCGTCTCAAATAGGTGCATTATTTTTTTGAGTGAATAAATCGTATTTTTCAAAGTAGATAATGATGTTTTCGTGCGTACCAAGATCAGCCGGGTCATCCTGTGCAGCAGTTTCGATGACCCGCTGTCAGTGAAATTTGCAAGTAATTATTCAACTCAGATTAGTGCGAAATTTTTTATGTCATACAATTGTAATGATTCGCGATAATATAGATTATCTAATATATTCTACGAATGCTGCCACGACTGAAACTTCACTCTTTTGATCTTACTATTGATTGCCCGATGTGTATCTATACGTATTTATAGCTTAAACAATTAACAAATTCTCACTCTCATATTTTAATTCGTTCATCGTGTGACCTGTCAACTCTGAGATGTTCATCTTTAACCTTTCGCTCCGTAATATCTTAAAAACTACTTGTGCGCTTAAAATACGGGCGTAGTTCATCTGGCAGCAACGGATATATCAGTTTCATTAACAAGGTCAACTTCTTTTTTTTTTTAAAGATCGCCTACTGGGCATTACATTGTGATAATGATAATAAAGATGCTCAACTGTGCAGAGTATCCTACCAGTTGCGTTTATTTTCTTGCAATAGTTACCTAAATTACCTTCTGCTTTGATTTCGTTTTGTCAATGATTATTTTTTAGGAAATCCTGAATGTGTAGTCAAGATTGCTATCGTTGTTTGCATTATTTGATCATTCGGCGTTTATGAAATACTTCTGCCATATAAAAGTTATTAATAGAAAATTGCCATTGGTGTAACCAGCAGTGAGAAAATTAGTGTTTATAATTCATAGATTCCATTTTTCAGACAAATATGCTAAGCAGAGTATACGGCATTACTGTGCTTTTTTAATTACAAGAAATATTATTAGATCCAACGTAAAGAACGAATATTCTTATCTTTGTTATACAAATAATCCAAGGAAAATCAACCCCTTGAATTCTCAACAATATTTAATTCTGTGATTAATTACGATTAAAGTTCCAATAATTGTATTAAACTTGACACAAACTTTAGTGCCAGAAAATGGAGAAAGAGACATTGAGTAATTGGATACGTCATATCCGTTCCAAACTGTGATTAATTCCATGATGATGCTCCACGATAACTTTGAATATTAAGATAAACGCCCGAGAGTCAAAATAGAAGATCAAAGGTTAAGTGGCAAATACATTTCTAAAAAAAAAAAAACCTTAAGTGCATTTCTTAGCTTTGAATTAACGTCGTTTCTTATAACGAAATTGAATATAGCAATTGCATGAATCACAATAATTCAATGACTTATTTAACTCATTAATACATAACGTATATTAAAAATTAATAAATTATCTTTCTGCAAACAATATTCGTCTTTGGAGTCAAGTCAATCTGTATTTCGATATCAAAATGATTACGTATATCAGACAATTGCTATTATATTTATTTTCATGATTTTCACTCCGTACTATCCATTTAATCGTATCACTAGGACACAGTCGCTAATAAATGTTTTCACAATTATATCGCTCTAACATCTGACACCGTTATAGAACAATCCCTGTATACTGATATGGATTTAACATCCCAATCGCTATAAATAGCCAACATATCGCCGCTGATAAAAGCACTGATCGCATCAGCCGATAATCTGCAAATACATATACGTACACGATTGCTCGTTGCACCAAAGCTTAAGCGTTTTCGTAGGACCAACTTACAAGTGTGTTAATTGCTTCCGTCATCAAGGCAATTGCGCGAAACGGTCCGAGAAATAATGATACGAGATTTCATAATTTATCGCCAACCAATTCGCAATAGTAACTCGACCCGCCTCGCGTCTTTCAACAATATAGTTATCGCCAACAAGACGTTCGTTCGTCCCAACAATCGTAAAGTCTTGCAGACAATATGGTACCATCCTTCATTGTCATCTTACATGTCACCGAAAATACCGGCGAAAGTCTTTCGAAGATTCTTCATGGTGTCTTCGGTATCTTCACCTTGACTCTGCGATTGGCTACCCTGACGATGGAAGGGAACTCTTGGAACAGATGGTTCTTCCTGACGTCTGCTAACTGACGTGGCACTGCTGACGGTACTGGATTGTGAAGCTAAAAGCACAAATACACATAATAAAAATATATCAGTAATTAAGTATCTACGTCAAACTAGATATTTATTCGTGATAGATTAAAGAATTTTTTAAGATCATCGATAGGCAAATTTATAGTGATATGAAAACGGTGATTTGTTCAGAATATTACTGGAATGGTAAATAATTAATTATATGGACGTCAACATCGGGTATATCAGTCGTAAACGATAAATCCGTAAAAGACTGGATTCTCGAAACCGCCTATTTAACGATACATATCGCACTTATTAAATTACAAGGACGTTAACGTAGCGCGCAATTTCAGCAAAAAAAAATACCAGTATTTGCCTATCTCTGTGTAAACAACATTCTGTCGGATCATCTTGTAAGAGCTTATCGTACTATTTGCCACCCAGAAGTAGCAGAAAGCTACGCAATTATAGGTATCCCGGACACGCCCAACCTTAGGAAACTTGTCCCCATAGAGAAGTAGCCAGGAGCAACGTACAGACGCCCCCTCGGATAAAACCCGTTATTATCGAAGCTAACAGTCGAGTCTATGGCACACTACGATTATCAGTGGATCCAGTCACAGCCGTTCAGCCTATGATAGAATTTCGATCATTTCCACGAAATCGTAGAGCCTCTCCGGTTCCCGTTAAAAAATAACCTCAATGCGTATCCATACGACTTACACTTACGGTGAGCATCTTTAATCTGATCGATATAATACAAATGACATACTATAGTTATAAATTCAAATGAACTTATGACGTAGATGACTCGATAACAACAGTAAATGATCGATATGTACTATATCAAATTTCCTGAATATATAATATACCGTCGGAGCTTTGTCTCTGGGCAACCTCTAATTAACATGACTAATGATAAGGACACAACATGTCAAGGATAAACAGTGCCGTTGGGAATGAAATTAACATAGATAGACCGTGCGATGAGCGAGTTCCATGACGTGCCTACCAAGAGCAGATACGTTGTTCACGACTAGTATCACTACGTCATCATAAAGCGTAGATTAAGCGCAAACTCTAGCGCACTCTAGGGTACACAGAGAGTACTGATACGTTACCAGAGCCCCTATATGTACAAAATTTAAATCCTCTTGAAACACCATGAACATTAACGCCCGCGATAAAGTAGAGGCGTTAAGTCTTCGTGCCACATATCGGGATAGAAGTAACGAGGTCTTTAAATAGTTAAACCCTTCAGGCCTAGAGGAAGACGCGGGTCTTCACTCGAGGAGCTCAAAGGACCAAACGACGCACCTTGAGAGTCGCGGCGCTGCAACTGATGATGACTATCGGAGGAAGTGACGTCACCCGCAAGAGCAGTTGTAGAGCCCATGGAGCCTATGCTACCCATGCTTGTCATGGATCCCATGCTACCATGGGATCCCAATGGTGCTGGTGCTGCTGGTGGACGATCTTCTACTGGGCTGGTCGCCTGACTGGAGCCGGACATTGATCCTCTCGAGGCTGTCTTGGTTAAGACGCTGGGTGGTCGACAGCAGGCCTGAAAATTCAGAGATTTATCATGCATATCCTGAGGTAAGTATCAGAGGAAGATGTATAATGGTCAGGAGTGGGTCCATGCATTGTATATACTGTAGATATATATATATATATATATGCGTACAGTTCGTGTACTTATGTACCTGCATCTTTGCGGTAACCAAATCAGCAATGTGACGACGGTCTTCCTCCTGAGAATCGCCCATTAATGATAACGCACTATCATTAACTTCTATGATGTACTCTCGACCATCTTTCCCGACTAGTAGCTCAATGGCGCAGATATCCAATCCGCCGAACAATAAAGCCACCTGGTCGACCCAAGAGCGATGTCTTTCGGTAACCGCAAGCTGTTCCAACATAGCTGATCCTGTGTTCGATTTCCAATTTCCACTGATACTTTTGCGCCTGCGCATATAATATTACAGTACTATTAATAAAAATTTCTTCATACAACTACGCTTGTTTACTGAAAAATTTTATGTCTCTTGTTACAATGTCGTCATGTGTCTTATTAATAGTTGTTTCCGTGACGCAACTTCTCTACGTGAAAAAAAAGGTAGTTCATCCGTATCAACTGAACGTGAGTATGACTCATGGATATGGTCCACAGTACGAGCACATAATTATATGAAATTTCTTTAATTATAGCGATCTAGACAAGGACCGAAAATTAAACCAACATCTGGTCCATTTCGTAAGGCTAATAGCTGCCTGCCGACCCTTTTGGTTTCACCAACAAGTGATTTGAGTCTGCGGCCGTAAGCACGGTAACGAAGCCTTCGTCGTTAGATTAAAACTCTGCTCCAATTATTTACACGCTCCGAATTTCTGAGCTTGACGTAACCCAAAATTTATGTGAATAGCTCCGCCTGCAGCTGGCCTGGTAAAAGCTAGCTGACTGGCTAGCTGGTTGACTGGCTGACTAGTTGGTTCCGCTTCGGTCCCTAGAAACGGAAAGCGCAGCATCCCACGTCATGATCGGTATTCTCAATGTCGGCGAAATACTTTCGTATTTCTGTCAGTGCCCATGACGACTATTCGCACTATGCTGATTTTCATAGTAGAAGCCACTTGAGCATCATCGAGTACCATTGTCGTTATAGACACTCGTAGGCTAAATTTATCCACATCTGGTCCAGTATTGATAAATTTTTCAATCACAACAAATCACGATCACGGAATGATAACGAATTCTGAAATAGTATAGAGCTCGGTGAACGTACGTCTTGATAGATATTTCAAATTTACCTATTATCGATACTCGATTAATAATTTTCACGAGGAAATTCCGGGTTAATTCTTTTCCGATACTCGTAACAATTCATGGAACTAAACGTCATGAAATTAAAGGGTGCGAGTATTGTGGAGCAATCAGCCGTCAAATGACATAACTACTACATATATTGGAAGTGCCTGTAATTTGCCTACTACGGTACCTCGCTGTCAATTCATGCTGAAGTACCACTAAATTGCAGTTCAACAATCACTATTCCCTTTCATAATTTCAATTGAAATCACACCTCTCGAGTAATAGTTGGAAACTATTAGGTAACAGTGCTGCTTCGCTCTACTTGTTTACAGCTATGACGAATAAGACTACTATGCATTCTTGCTTGAAAGTTTCAGCAACAAGGAGCTATTAGATCAACAATTACGACATTACGCTGAACAATAACGCGAATTTCCATAGTCAAATGTCACTATTTCACGATATAGCTATACATAGTATAGTTAATACTCTCAAGGTGAAGTTTCATGTTTCAAATACATATATCTTTTGTCCAGTATGATATCCGTGCTACGATTTGTCAATATCTATATTCCTCGATAAAGTTTGTTATATCAATCATCAACCTTTGACATGATCCCTAAATCACAGCTTGTCAAACTTCAAACGCACCGACATTCGAAGCATAGTAAGAAATTCAAAGTGTCCGAATCGAGTTCATTTTTCATCCATCTCGACGACTTCGCGCTATTCAGATACTGCAGTATTTTAGCGTATCTTTTTTGAACTTAGAAAGTCAACGAATCAAACTGGCTTCAATGGCACGAAAATATCATCAACGAAATGACACGAGGACGACGACATCCTTGACACGCTCCTTCGCTGAATGGCAGAGCATTTGTCAAACTGATTGAACGGTATACCACTTTCTGTTTTGCGCGCTGCCACCGCTGCTGCTCTTAGTGAAATCATTTTTCACGTTTTCCTACATGAAAACCTTCCACGTCTTTCCGTAATGGAAAGTGGACGATTATTTTTCCAGGACGTCAGGACGATCTTAAAAACCCGTTGCCCAATACGCTATATCACGGTTTTAAGCACGAAGCAATTATTTATTGACCGAAATAGCTGACCGAAAAATATTTCCTATCGATACTGCGTCAATCGATTTTTTCATAAAATTTAATTTATTACATACGAATGCATCTAGTTCGTAAAAGGTTGAATTTTTGATCGTAATCCTGCAAGCGTAATTGCTCTGGTAAAATTTTGATCAATCGGTCCTTTTATCTTGAATTATTAACTTATAAATTTATTAACGTCATTTACGCTCAATTAAGGTACTCACATAAAGGCTTTGTAATTATTTCCAATCTTCTGAACGTGCACGTCGTATTTTGTATCCACGTATGGCTCTGCAGTGCAATAAGTGTTCGCCAGGGCAGCTAACGAAGCAAGATCCAAAAATTCATTATTGGTTTCGGCACGAGCTTTTCCAACGCCGCTGTGAGCATGTCCTAATTTCACTACCACCGGATAACGCGATGCGCTCACCTGAAATGTAAAATGAATATTTCGTTACAAATAGCACATTTCATCATACGGTCATAACAATTATCAGGGCACAATCACGCAAACTTTTTATAATCATAATTTGTTTCGTTTTAACATGTTACACGTCAACCCTAATAATCCGATGTTTTGTTTAGAAGAAAATGTCAACACACAATGATACTTTACTATAGGCACGCGATTTAACGATTTGTTACCTATAGTCAAGCCTCCTACGAAATATTAATCTGATAAGAGTCGCGTTTCGTGATTTCTTTTCGTTAACGGTAACGAACATACAAAAAGTAGCGTTATCATAATAATCACAGTAAAATCAAAAAAGCTCATATCCACGTCATAAAAAATCAAGATTCATATACTATACACCCAGTATAAAAATCATATTGTAAAGTCATACAGCCAAAATTTCGTAAAATAGGATACATTGCCCTGAGTGCGATTGTATTTTCTGACTTAACCCTTTAATGCAGACGTCACTTTATCATTCGAAAAAAAAAAAAAAACGAAAAGAAAAATAATAAAATAACCGAGATTGCCGAGCGCGAAATTTCTCTCGAGTATTTTACGTCGCAGTATACGACGCGCAATTTTCATCCGAGATCCGTCCTCCACGATGAAAATAAAAAAAGTAAAACAGGATAAGCATCCGTACTTAAAAAATTCATCCAGCGCAAAGTCATCCCACTGGATAGCGCTCGACGCCGTATCAGTACGCTTGTAATAATTAGATATCCGCAAAATGACTTGGCGACTTAGCATGCACGAGAGGTCGCAGCCATCGGAGAGGCTTATGTAAAGTAGCTCTCGTTACAAACGAGAGAAATTAATTAGTGCAGGAAACCCGTAAATAAATGGAGCGACACGTCGCCGCGGGTTTGCATAATAAAATTACCGGAGTCGTTTTTTCTCGCCATAGTAAATTGCATTTCGAATGACGAGCAATATTCGAAAGCCCAGTTTAGTTGCTTTTTCATTTTTTTGTTTATTAGATTCGACGACTGTGACACCAGAGAAACTCGATGGAAAGACTCTTAAGACTTGATTAATTAACAATTTTGTTATCGATATTTTATATTTCGCCTATGGCACGTGTAATACGCAACCCCCATAGAAAAATTATAATCATTAATATCGTTCCTGGATTTCTAGTATACTCTGGTCAATACCACCCCAATGGCTTTTACCATTCCTAACCTTTCACATAGATAGTCCACATAAGCCCCCGAATAACATCCCAGTAGGTTTATCATGTAGGGAATAAGAAACGTTCCTTAAAAGCATTTACGTAAACACACAGTGCCCTTAGCACCTATGGGGAAGCCCGAACATTTACAGTGGATCACATTACAAACTACTCGTCATGGGGTTTAGTATTCCGAACATACATAATAGTATGACCGTAAACGCTTTTCCCATTATCTAACAAAATGGGAAGAGAGGTTTAGTATAGATAAGTCCAGACTCCCATAGGACCGAAGAAACCGGACCCCATAGTAATTCAAGAAAGGACATACCGAGTAGTCCACACCATAATCAAAACAATCGTAGCCAACTGGGATAGTAAAAAAATGAAAAAAAATGTTAATTACCATCTCACAAAAATTATTCCATAGAAATTACAATGGTACGCTAAATCGTTGATTAGGAAAATATTATTTTAAACCACCATGATCACATCTATGTTCGCAACTAAATTTTTCATTGCCCATTCAGGAAAGACCTTTAACTTATAATACGTTCGTAACAACAGTGGATCTCATTACGCATGGATCACTGTTACACCATACTATTCCCATAGGGGATACCAGTTACTTCTCCCCATAGGTCGATAGTACGTTTCATTATCAGAGAGCTATCATGGCGAGTACTTGTTAGCGAGAAGCGCCTACACGATCATGCCTTGGCCGGCACCCGGAAAATATGGCACTGCTGCCCACCTAGTCAAGAGATACTTACATATGAGGTTTAACCAGTGGACGCGATACATACGTGGAGCATACGTGCTAGCATATATAGTCACGTGTAAGCGCCTACGGATAGAGAATGTTCTCTGCTTCCTAAGGTACATCCAACTTCGGTGTATCCTCCGGAGGAAGGCAGCCAGGAAGGGCGCGGCCCTATTCACACGTTGTGTCAATAGTATTCTATTATTCTCCAGCTAGTAGCATTCCGATAGAGATTCGTGAATTGGTACGTTGATATCGGAATCTGTGGGTCGAGTAATAAAACGTAATTTTTTTTATTTTCATATCATCGAAAAAAAAATTCCTAATCTTCCTTCGAATTCCTTTTTTCATGGCTCGGCTTTTGATTATCCATTATCAGTGGGCGAAACTTGGAATGCACGCATTGGAATGTGGGGTTTGAATCTATCATGTAAATAAGCTGGAATTCTAATTATATAAATAGACGTGATATAGTCTGGGCTAATGGTGCACTTTTATTTGGCTCGGTAGCATCTTACGCATGCGCTGTTTTAAATATTTGGGGTTGGTGCATTAGGTTCAAATTTTATTTATGCACTTGCGGCCATTAGAGGGTTTTATGTATAGGCGTTACGTAAAAAGGGTGTTCATAGACTTCTATTTGGGTCACTGGGGTTATACGTTTATGTCGTTTTCAGATTTAGGGCTAGTTGAGAACCTCTGGAGGTAAGACGCTAGTTTAGTTTCATGGGCTGATCCTCGTATGTGACTTAATACAACTGGTCTAGTGTGATATGTGAATGCAGGCGGAAATTAACCCCGCTTGAATGCACTGTTCGATAGGAGTCATAAAAAATTTTTTCAAAATATTACTAAAAGATTGTCGCAATGTTAATCAAATTGAATTTATACACATAGTTCATAGATACAATTTTGAAAGAATGTCAAGTGAGAAAAATATTTTGCAAAACGCCATTCAAATTATTTACTAAATCACAGTCGTATGTCAATGTACGTAAAATTTCAATGAAAAAACGTCAATCGTATTTTCCAGTAAATCAGAAAAGCCCAAAAAAATACTCGTTCGTGCTTAGCATCAGAATCCACAGATTTTCCTATTACACGGTCAATATACTCGGTAATCCCAATACTGGACTAAACCCATATCATCACGAGTAGCCTTCAAATTCATCTGGCCAGAGAAAATCAAGATAAGGCACGAAGCATTTTGATTGTGTCGTGACGTTCTGTTGGAATTTCTCATATAATGAAAAAAACTTTCAGCTTCGCCTGTCGGCACACATCGTACGCTACTTTACTTCCATTGCAAACCTGTAGAACACGATTACAGTGATACATGATAAGCTGCCACTAGACATGTCAGACATATGCGGTACGCGTGTAATCCTGAAATACTATATACGTACTTTTAAGTGCTATATCCATATACGAGGTAGATTAACGTTTATTAAATTGCAATTTGGAAAACACTCTCGTATCTCCAAGTCTAATTATTTAGTTCACAGTAGTTACGTAACCTTGTGATAATTTACGCCACGATTAAATCGATTGTCATATAATTTTCAGAAATAATATGAATTTCGTGACGGAAACGTTATTGTTCCCTATTGCGATTAAATGTTAATAAATATAAGATGCAAGAAATGGTCGACATATTCTAGTGACAAATTGTGAAGTCACAGCGGGTATCCTGTTCTGTGGATCGTAAAATGTTCCCTGTTAATGCGATAAGCTATAGCGCATAACATGTCAGACATATGTATGAATGTATGTACTGACTCCATGTAAATCCTTGACTTCCGTGAAACATACTATATGTAGTATCAATATATTATCAGTATCATGTTCGGTCCCAGTAGTGAAAACTAAATTGTAAACACTATAATTAAATATTGATATCCACAGTTCTTAATTAAGCCGATGATAAAATTGAATGTATTGCATTAAGTTACAGAGTGAATAAAGTGCACGAGCGAATAATCGTTGTGTGCAAATATATTGGCTAATCGGAATAAGAATGTGTGATAAAAAAAAACACAAGATTTTTACTAATTTCGTATTTTAATTAAAAAAGTGCTGATATTTTATAAAGAAAAAAAAAAAATGTCTAGGTTCACGGAAAGAGAAGGATAGTCGTAAAAGATAGGGGAGAATTATTCGTAAAGGGTTGACCCTTTGGCGCAATGAAACTTAGGCCATATATCAGACCGTTGTCAACAGCTATTCAGAGTGATTTCTGGTACGCAAGAGACACGGTTGGCGCCGCGCCGGGCGCCGACATTCCCCATGCTGGACAACCGTAACAAAACCGTAGAAAACCGTATGGCTGCTACTCCCGCGACTTGCTGATATTTAAACCGGATTCACGTAAGTCCAGCGAACGAGGAGAAGCGTAACCGTAAATCGCGATAGCTTGACGTAAATCGTGGCGAGTCTCTTGTACAGCCATATCGGTATAGTATGGTTAATTTTTAAGGATCGAAACTTCCTGATCGATCCTGACACCGATTCGACCATTTGAAACGAAGGCGTATCGGTTTTGCAAATGACGGAACATACGTATATGTAAAAGAGAGTGTGAAAAGTAAATCGAAGTTAATGGCTGTGATACTCTGGAGATAGGATCAGTGATATACTATGTACCATGTGTATATATATATATTATTTGTCCGTCCATTTGGATTTCCTATGGTAAAACGAAATCTGGTTGGTGCGTTCGAACCGAACAGCCTATTTGTATACAGATATGGTAAAAAAAATTGATGCGTGAAATTACATTTTCCAGCAGATTGGTCACTTATGTTTCTCAGGATAACCTAAGAAATATTGCTCTCGTAAGTGGGGACCATTAATATCGTTACCATCCCATGAAAAACGTATACGAGCGATACACGGAATCTTATCATTTGGTACTTTTCTCATACGCCTTTGTCGAGATTACTAGATTAAGGCCGAGTACATGGATATCGCGTGCTTATAAATTCTGATTTGAACTATCGCCGTAAAAATGTGATATAAACTTTTTTTTTTTTTTTAGTATGTACGTCGTAATACGAATCGTAGCCTTTGAGATAACAGGAACTGTAAACATTGTCGTTTACGTCAGAAGGATATCGATTCGATACTTTACTTCGTTTTCTATGGTGGTTTGGAAGTAATGATCATAAAAAAGTTTACTTTTCTCATTATTCGACGATCTTACACTTTAGAGTATACATATATCTACTATTCATTCGTATAAGTCCATGATATATGTATATCGACAATGGTTCGTCCTGAGATTCTTTGAAAGACTTTTTCGAAAGAGGGTGAAACCTGATCCACATTCAAAGTTCGAAACACTTTTGGAAAATTTACGATCGGTCTTAATGGGAAGAAGAGGGGAAAAAGGTAAACGGGTTTACCTGGCTGACGTAACTGTTACGGCAAAGGGTTGGTAAATGACCAAAAATGGTGGCAAACGACTGAAACTTCAAAGAGGAAAATTTACGAGAACATCAGTGCACGTGGGTGGGAGTCAAAAGAAAAAGAATACCACGAGTTTTGTGTTGACCGTGACGAAACTTTTTTTTTTACTCCAAACATGCTAATTAACCAACATCATCGAAAACACGCAAGCAGCGTGTTCGAATGTTCACCTTTTAAACTCGTTACGAGAACGAAATGTCGATAGCTCTTATCAGCATCCCAATCTGAAACCAATAATTTATACACGTCGAGTCGTGTGATCTGCATTCAGGGAAACAAATCGTTCTCACTAAATCCAATTCGATCGGATTCAATTTATGTAGCACGATAAAGATCTCCTAACCGTGAGACATTGCGCATGCGCGGACAGTAAGACCGGGAATTTTAAAAGCTACCAACGTATATCTCAGGCTTCGCTCCGTACCGATACGTTTTATCCTACCGATCGATCAATACCTTTGATCGATCGGCGTTTCGCGCTACGCATACTCATATTCACATATGTGTTATACATACATGATATACTGCTACGCGATAATAACGTGTGCAAGGGCCGAAACACGTTCGGCAAATTTCTTGGAAATATTCCGAGACCGTAAGTATGGTCGTGAGAATACAGTGACCATAATTGATGCATGATTTATGTTATGGCATGAAGGGGCGATCGGATTGTTATTGATTTTAATAGGATACGATTTTAATTGGACAGATTGGATGTTCGTGCGTTCCGTTAGGCAGGATAAGGAGCTTATGTTGTACCATATACGGCGCTGTAGCGTTCTAGGGTTGCATGATAGTGGTTCATCGTAATTCCATGCGCCGCATTATTTCCTGTATGTTTAATGCTAAAGCGTGCATTTTCATTATGAACTGTCGCATTGTTTTACAGGCAAGGCCCTAACGATGCTAAATTACAATTGTTCGATGATATCGTTATTTTGTATTTGCATATGGTATATAAAATTTTCCCCCTATGAAATTCGAAATATCTCGATATAATCACTGATCAGGGTATTCAATTATATTATTATAACAATTCATATTAGATTCCACGAGGAAATTTTCTAATATGCGTTATCTAAAGGATCCTTCTGCGGTTTCCACTACGATACCAAGAAATCGTGTACTATATACAATTCCATGGAGATTCTTTGGTGATACTAACCAGTAATAATTAATGTTTGTAACGAAACCAAAATAATGAATTATCTTCCGTGAAATTAACATTATAATCAAAGCAAATTTCAACATTGTGGTTGTCAATCGTGGGATAAGATAACCACAATTTACTTATGGGACTAGTGTAAAATATTTTGAGATTATATTACTAAACTTTGAGGCTTCTGTTATCAAACGAAAAATTCGTCGAAACAATTATCTTTATTACTGGATAACGATGCTGAAAGTTCCTTCTGAAACAAACATTTTTTTTCCACTTAATTAAGGAGAAACATGCCTATACCAAATTTATCCTTCAATTACGTAAAACCTTGCAAAATTACTCAAAGCATAATATCGTATGTACTACAATATAGTCTTAAAAAAAATATATATATATAATGTAACCAAAAATGTGCTCTGGTAAAAAAAATGCATAACCAGGTCAAAGTACTTTCAATTAATGAAAGACGGCGACAATATCGACCAGCGAAACTATTTTATATATAGCGTCCGGCTACGTGAAAAAAAAAAAAAAATAAAAAAAAGCACTGTAACCTTGCAAGCCATTATCGCACCAAACGTCGGACACTTCAAAGGAAAATAGTTAGTGTTTTGTATTTTATGCACGCAGCCGTGGTATTAATGCAGCAGGAATTACTCAGTAACGTATTAACGTTATCCGACAAATATCGCAAGATCGTTCTTGGGGGGCCATATGGATGGGGGCCATAATAGACTGGCTTTACTACCTAATGGCAGAAACATGTTACACCTTCGGTGGTTTATCTTGCACGAATGTAGGCCAGAAATGCAAGCTGCAGTTTCGTATATACAATATAACGTGCAACAGAACCACTGTGCAATCGATCGCAAAGCTACTGTATAGGTTATGTATGCTGCTCGCATGTTCATTTGCAATGTCAATGCTAACGAATTAACGATAAATAATTTATCCTTTTCGAATGATTATCAACTCGAACTTGGCTCACGACTTAAGACTAATCGATCTTATACGTGATTCGATTGAAATATGCAATTGCATATAATCAAATGTTTTCTACAAGCCGCTTACAATTATGTCCATTGGTACGATTGACTGTGATGGACTAAACCGAATGATACTAGACATTGAATATTATCGACGTTATGTGAAAGCTATTTTGTATGTTGAATTCACTTGAACAACCCAACCTAACTCTGAATCTGTACCGGAGGAACAGGCTTGTAATCAAGAAGCGATTACTCCGATCCAACGATATCTTCCGTATTGAATAGTATAATAAGAACTTTCGTAATCGGAATTCCTACTGCGTTGATGCATAGTATGTATGTACGTATTCACTAATACGCATATGTGGACTATCTACATATGATAATTTTATACCTGTAAAAATAGGATACGACAAAAAAATTGATTACTTCAATCGCATTTAGATATCTTTTTTAGATATTAGATCGCAATTAGATATAATCTTTATATCAGACAAGATATACAAGGGGGGTCATTTGTAGTGATCAGGTAGATTTTTTTCAGAAACGAATCTAGATAGAAAAAAAATTTTCAAATAGAAATTTTAGGGTGTCAGGCGGCGCGAAGATTCCGTTATTGAATTCCTTCCTGAGTGCAAGTGTTAAGGTAATTCGAAGGTCAAGTTACATTTTTTTAATAGAATGATGCAATTTTTCTTTCGGAAATCAAAACAGCATTCAATTTTGAGTCTAAAAGTACGCGTACACTAATGACCCAGAATTGACAGATATTTTAAAAATAATACAAAATATCCGTTCTTTTATCGGAGAATTACGATATTGATTTCCGATTCGAAATATTGTTCTTGAGTAACTGTAAGACGGCGATAACGTTCAAGCAATAATATATTATATCTATAACCAAAGTATACTTGCAATTACGTATTGAGTGCTTAACGAGCGTAATGCGATGATATCGTTAACGCCAAGGCGAATATCAGTAAATGCACCTTCGATGCACAACCGTTATACGTAGAAAACCTTTAAGCCTCTACAATGTATATATATTTATAAGAATAGATCCTACGTGAAAGGAAGCATTGAAGTACTTATCGAATTTTCTTTTTTTCCTTACTCTCTGCTTTTATGCATTTCTCATAGATTCAAACAGTGAGATCCGCAAGAACATAAAAGTCATTCTGAATTTACCACGTATTTTCCCGCGTCTCTCGTACTCTGAATGCAGTTCAATCTTTTCATTATCACGCAACACGTTTAACGCGGTACCCAGCATTCTGCCGAGTTCTCTCTATTGTTCAGAGCATAAATATTGATGTATGCAAATACCTGGCACGCCGATTACACTGGTAAATATATTCTTTAACCCTTCAGCTTTCGCGTCGATTGTCGTAACACTACCACTCGGATGGGGTCCATTGAGACCCCATTTTGTTAATTCAATATATCGATGATCCATGCAAAAATATTATTCTGCACGTAAAATTATTATTGCTCACATAAGTTCCCACGCGTAAAAGCAATGTGACACGTATAGAAATATAATTTTTCAAAGAGGTTCAATGCAAGCTACAAGAATGAGAGTGAGAAAATTTGATTTATGCTCCTATTGCGTCAGAAAAGCAAAATAGCCTATAAACATAGGATTTTCGACAAGCATATGCTCTTTCGTTTTTTGTCACACACGACGTTAAATAAGAGCTGTTGCGTCGAATGCACGTATGAATCGAAAAAAAATTTCGAGCCAACGAGTAGAATAAATAATGATTATATAAGAGCTACGAGATTCAACGCTACGAGATAGATTTACTCAAGTGCTCATATCACTTGGCCTCTATGTCTCTCGTCTTCCTTACCGACCGAGTCACGAGTTATAATTTGACCTGAAATTATTATATGCACTGTATATTGCATACGACCTGGTTTTTCGTGACATCGGCAATGGACGTCGTGAGGCTGCAACGAGCGTGATCTCCGACGGCCACGATACAGAGTCCAAGCAAGAATTTAATCGGGCCTACATCGCGGTCACTTAGTTTCAGATAGTAATATGGCATTGATTAAGGTATGCCATGTCGTAGGAAGAAAATGCGACACGGCTATTTCCATGTTTTATCGGTAAGAATCAATAATCTAGTTCGCGAAGCATTCTATGATAAGGTAAAGTAGGTTCCTTGATATTTTTCAATAAAATTGAAATATAGAAAAATATGCAGTTCTAGGACGCATACTTATCAATATAGGAGAAAGCTGTGCTTAACAAAATATTGAATATTATCTTCTGATTAGGGTGATGTTAATCGATTGATTTTCAAAAATTCTTACTAAAGCTCCGATAGATTTCTTAGAGTAAACTTTATGGCTAATTTAATACGATGCTCACAGTTTCTACCCACGTTCGAAGAAAATGTTTTGATGCACTCGTGTATAACTGCACTCGACGTGCAATTCCCAAGAATGAAGCGATACTTTCTTCACCTTTTTTCTTTTTCTTAGTACCTATCCGTTACTGCTTGACTTGTATTTCCCAGGACTAAGGAAGCTTCCTAGACCACGTTAATGGAGTTGGTTTTATGAGCTCGGCGTCTACACTACCGCTAGGTATATGACTATATTTGCCTAAGTAATCCCTGCAACAATAGTCCCTATTTACCTTAGCTTAGCTAAACAGTCGCACCACGACAACGATCTCTACACGTCGTCCTAACATCGAAACACTTCTAGCTACTTTTCGTTTTGTCTTCACGCAATTCACAACACGAACCTCGCTACAAGGAAGGCAAACACACAGTTTCCTATCTCCTTTAAGAACGTCCCACCTTTTGTAGGGAAGCTAATTCGTGCCCCTGATATCATCCATTCGCCTGGAATGACAGGAGTAGCTAACAGTCGGCCCTCACATGACCTACTTCACCCAAAAAACCATATGGACCAACCCCATGACTAGATTATCTTCGCAAAACAAAAGAGCTGTCTCGTCAAAATGAAACACGATCCACATGGTCAATAAAAAAACTCATCGTACGTCCAACACATATCTTTATAACCTTAATTATCATAATATTAATATATGAGTAATTAGCCTAATCAAATCGCGCAAAAGATATACTAAGGTGTGTACAGACGCTACATACGTATACTGTACTTGATCCTATATATGTATACCAGACACGTAGGCAGGGTGGTCAGCCCTCACTCTTTGATTATTTCAATAGCAGTGCCCAGTCGTACGGCACGAGTTCTGGCAGTCCTCGTGTCAGCGACACGTGGGTGCCTCGAGACTTTCGTCCCGTGAGCACCGCTGGACGCGTGGCACCAGAAGACAGAGCACGGGGAAGGTGCGTTTTACCGCGGGTGGAAGTGAGACAGCGAGAGGAGGACCTGCCTTTGGTAAGAGTCGTCGGAGAGGGTCGGCGAGTGTGCGAGTGAGCGAGTGAACGGAGCAGAAGATTTTCTAAGAGAGAGCGAGACAGAGAGCAAGAGTAAGAGCGAGAGCAGTTGTTACTCTCTGGGAGAAGGCGCGCTGTACTCAGGAGAACGCGTAGCCTCTAGAGGAAGGAACGAGCGACTAAGCTTTGTCGTTCGCGCCAGCATTGCTTTTCGAAGCGCGCGCGAGAACGGTCGTCTCGTTCGAACTTGTCCGCTACTATATCTATATATCTATATATATATATAGATAGATAGATAGATATACACATACTGTATTCAGAAGCCAACGTAGAGCCGCGAACACGTGAGGCTCTCGTCGTCTCACTCGGGTACTCGACGTTATCTCGACACGTCTTCTGACATCTTTCAATATTTTTCACGCTCGGCCGTGAAGCCGCGTTGCACTTTCCGAGACTCATTGCGCGCCGTGACTTTTCAAAAGCGCGAGAAAAGTAATTAAAAAGCCGGCGCGCGCAATATCAAACTCGCGCTCGCGGCGTTCCTCTTGCTTCCCATTTTACGTCCTTCCTACAATAATCCTTGGGATTTTGCGAATTACGCAACTTCCTTTTTTGTTCACTTGTCTCGTTTGGATTTATCGATTTTAAGAAAAAAAAAGCAGTTTTTACTTCCAGCTCCTTGTTTTAATATTTACTTTCTCTTCTTCCCTTGCCGTTTGTGTACTGTTGCTTTTGTTTTGGTGCAATGAAAAGATGAGTGTGACCCTTTGAGAGCAGCGGGTGGAAGGAAAGTGTGGAACGATTCGCTGTATCACAGAAAAGGTATCTATTATGTATCGTCATTTTGATGAATTGCGTATGCGATGTGTTTATGAAAAACATATACATATAATGTGTGTAATTATTTTTTTTATTTATAACGAATGACAGCAAATTTCCTCGAGTCGTTGCTTTTAGTCTGACTGACAGTTGCGAAACTTCATGAGTCTGTTTTGGGGTGCCAGAACGCTGACGTGAAACATGCAAGAGATTTAAATGAAATCAACTCAGTTCACTAAAATGTTTCTTGTTTACGACGTATGCAGTAATAAGTTGTTGTTTGAAGTTGCATTATACAAAGAATTAACGTTAAATTATATAACAAAGAAATTAAGGTCTCTTTATTTGAACAAACAGCCTTGCGCTTGATATACGTCAAAGAGTCGGCAGCATCGATCCATGATGAAAATTTTCGCCACTGTAAAATTAATATAATCCAGATAGCAAGAATGCCTCTGCCGCGTTTGTCAAACATCATGTTTCCTGGTGCGGTACATACAATTTTATTATTAAAAGACAAAACGAAATAATATAGTCGACAAAGTCTCCTCTGTACATTTTCATTCTGGCATATAAATATATCTGACTGTGCGCGAAATAAAATTTGGTCGAAATTTTTATCACGATTTTTTTTTTATACTATAAAAGAGAAAACGACACACACGTCCTCTTTTAATCGAAGGCATTCGGTATTATACGATTATACCTCGCATATCATATATATAAAGCGTAATATAACTGAAAATTGCACAGGGAGAATCTATTCGTAGAAAATAAAATTTCTTATTTCTATCGGTATACTAATTTATGATTTTCCCGATAACCATTGACGATTTCTCTTCTCATTGGATATCATGTCTTCTGAACAGTGTTTACCATAAACACAGTATCTCATAGGATCGTTTATCTTCGAGAGATAAAGATTGGCGCACATCCGCAGCCTACATTTTGTTTAACGGTGCATTGGAAAACGTGCGCTTCTGCATTCCCAACGAATGCTCGAACACGTCGGGCTTAAGTTTCGTGCACGTAGAAACTGACTGTGTTCAGCTGAACGCGTTTAACCTTTCGGAAACAAATAATACATATAGAATCTACTGGGTTCAAATAGTTGCCACCTTGCTACGGTATTTTTGTTTTTGAAAAAAAAAAATTATGACAGAAGATAAATCTTGTTTCGAATAGAGTTTAAAAAATACCAGAGGGATGGAACAGTTTTTTTTTTTTTCTTTTAACCGAGTGCCAGTGGGATAAAATTCTAAGCGTAGGTGTCTTTCTTAAATCGACTGACGACTCATGTTCATTATTAGAATCTTAATCAATGGATGATCCTACGCGTTCGTGACGATTATATATATGTGCACTGAGTCTTATATATTCCAGAATAACTCGTATCCAGAACCGAATTATAATTTTGTCCCAATTTTCACACCGAGTCCGATATCTGTTACCATTTCGAAAACCCCATAAATATTACTATATAAAAGTGACTATATGTATATTTGAGGAAGTAACAGCTGTGACTTTTTTTTTTTCTTATATGACCACCATCGAAACACTTCTCTCAAGTGCATCGCGTAACTTGACGTGTCTGGCAACAGGATCGTCAATATTGAATGAATCTGCTGTATAAAAGCTTAGCTATTCGATGTTTAAATATTTGCTTGCTGTGAATGTCAAGTTTATTAACGCCCTCTTAGGCAATCTTGTTAAGTAAAATCCATTAGACGTTTACTGGAGTATGAACTATTTATTATATTCCCTAACGCTATTTTCATTATTATATAATATATAATATCTAAACAATATATAATAAATAAATTGGTCGGTACATAAAAAAAATTAATATCTACCACCCCTCCCCTAATTAATTTCCAGATTCAAAATGTTACATGGATACTGATTCTAAGGCTATCGAAAACAATGTGGGTGTGTATATTTCAGGTTACAAACTACTTAAAAAAAAAAACTCTAGTAGATGTGCAGATATAATCAATAACGATCGATGTATTCTATGAAATTCCAATAGGGCAGTAGCTGTATAGGTCAGTGATGGCATCGGTCAATGACGGGTAATTGATCCAAATAACGCCCACTGGTTACACATTGAACGGATGTAGAATATTTTTCACTGTACATGATGTACCGGAAGTCTATTTACTCCAATAAAATATGGCGGCTAACACAGGGCACCCACCCTAACGCTGGCAGGACGTTTCAATATATTGCGACGTATATCAATAGAATCGTATACAGTCGTAGCTGCGGCACCGACACCTCTGGCACTGACCGTTTGAAATCCTTTGCAACTGACAGCAGTGACAGTGCCGTCGCTAAACCGTGGGGCTGTCTGTGAATGTGTCCTCTATATAATCTATTACAAATTACTGTAGCGCATTACTTCGTCTAGAGAGACCCACTCTGTCTAACTACGTCCCTGGTGCTCAAACGCAATTGGATTCGACAGGAAGGTTAGGTGAGACGGTCAGTGCCTGAAACTTCGTGCATCGAAATCTGTCAGTGTCACAGGTCCATGCTGTATCTACAAATATATAGAATTTTTTTCAAAATTTTTTTTAGTAACCATAAATACTTCATCTCATCCCGACCTTAAATTAACCATCCTTTAATGATAATTTTTTTGCCAGACCAAGATCTCATACATTTACGATTACTCGTTAAACTTCGTTTATATCTATATACATCGCTGTAAATATGTTTCCATGTATTCCTGACGGCAAACGAAATATTTATTATATATTGGCCGCTCGTACGGACGACGCTAATGGGCACAGCCTGACACTCGCATTTTTTTTAACAAAGCGTTGCCATCACTTGGAAAGTAGAAAACTGAAGACGTCTTAAAACCCTTAGACACGTGTTCCAAATGTTTATATTTCCATATATATTGAATCCTCGTGTAAAGCTTTTCTCACGCGTAAACATACGTACGCATACGAAATATAGGTATACATATTTCGACTCTGGGAATTTATACAGTCACTGCTTGATGCTCTCAGTTACATCAGTTCTGATTTAAGAATTCTTAACGTACCTATGTATATGTATAACTGTATACATATATGCATACATGCTAATTTTCTTAAATATCATTAACACATTAGCACATACTGTACATCCTTACGGACCTGTATCACCTGCTCACCAAATGACTGGTCTCATGATCATAGAGATTTTTAATTTCTTTACCGAATCTATTCCTAACATACGTTACACATACGTATTGGCTCAGGGAACATTCGAGCGTCCGCATTTCCGTACGTGACGCAATGCATAAACCTTCCACGATAGTAAACACGGATCGTAGCGCGACGAATCGTCGAAGCACTGGGATACGTGTTTTACGTCGAGCGCAGAGAAGCAATAAGAAGGGAAAAGGAAAACAGACTAATAAATCAGTCGGTGACAGAGGCGAGAATGATTTTTAGCCTAGGAGTCAAAGTCAATCGCGTAAATCAAATTATAGCACTTTGATAGATGTGATATATATACAAATCATTACATCGAATCATTCACGTAATCATACGAGTGCGCATATACGGAGCTTGAACTATGAATCTCGTTCATAAAGAATATTTCGTATCGGCAATATTTCCACGTTAATTATCATTTAAAATTGTCGCTAGTAACACGCGAATCATTCATCCGAGTGAATTAATAGTGCAGTCTGTATCCTTTAGTATCGAAGAATCGTCGTCAAGATTATTGAGTTAAAAATAACCATTACCTACACGCGCTATAGTACAGTCCGCTATTGCATGATACATATATGTATATTCATATATGCGCTGCATACGCGATTAGTTCATTCACGATTAAGGTCACGTTTGTGAGCTACTCAATTTCGAGGGCACGTGCGTTTTGCCAAGGAAATATCTTGAGATTAGAATCGAAGATTTCTTCAATCTTAAAAATTCACTGTGAATTTCCTTACTTCTTTTCTACGATCCCAAGACAATGTTTCTAACGGAACTTCATTATGGGCACAGTGACACGAATAAAGATGTCACTGACCAGACATTCGAGTACCACCGTGTATATAACTACAGCTGAAATGCCATGGCGAACGAAGTGAAGTGAAACTGCATCCTTTTACGGTAAAGCATCCAGTCTCGTGTACCTAAAGACATATAGGTATATAACATAGATGTACATATATAAATATACATAAGTTTTATATATGTACAGAAGGTAGTCAGTATACCTGTATATAAATTTGACCCCTATGTGTTGCACATATATAAGTCACTCTCTCTGCCTGCTGTTCTCCATAGATAATTGTATTTAAATTTACAGCTTTTTTTTTTTTTTTTGTAAATCACCTCATTCGCATGAACTTTAACTCTACGTTTAGGTATTTAAATCCGAACGTGTAAATTGACTCGTATAAGAGACCCTGTATAATTTACCGTGAAATGACATTTCTATTACGATATCTTCCATATTTGTTACTTTCACACACCCACGTCTCTGACAGTCTGGTCTGAGTTTTTTTTTCATTTTTATGTAATCCATGTATTTAATGGCAAATTGGTTTGTCACTTTTGGATTTTACTTATCATTTGATATCAAGAACGCAATTTGAGATATCATATGATACAGTGTGAAAACTTTGCTCCATATGTCGCAGCTACCTATGTGCCAATATTTATGGTATATGTACTGTATACGCCTATAAGCATATTACTCAGACCGGAAACAATCCAATTACCAATTCTCTCTCGTCAATTCCCAACCCTCGGTGAGATTCGGGGCGAATTCACGTTCGGTAAACGGACGCGATTTCCTATCGCACGCACGCGTCAGATTATAGATAACTGGCAGATTTATGCCCTTTGCTAATTGGAACGGAATTTACCGATACACAAAAGGCTTGCGGACAGATTTATTCGATGGTTCCGGGTTGGGCATGTTTGTTTGGATCTATAGTGACGCGATAGAGTAAGATAGCAATTAATCACGTTGCGTAACGCTTGTTAGCCGTATGATGACGTAATGATTATCACACTTCATTTTGAAAAAAAAAAAAAAAATATCAGCTTACAGCTATATCGATTGCGTATAATAGATATTATATTTTACGTCAATATACGTATTATACGCGTGAGCGCTAACGAAATATTTCAGCCAGCATAGACCAAAGTGGAACGTTTCATTATTTATCGAATACCAGTTATCGTTATTAACAAGTTCGATCGTAGAGGAGCCTGGTACATTATGGCGGAAGATATTATTTTCATCCTTGCGGTACGAACGGACAACGCAGATTGCCATAATGCTACATATAATGTTACGTTTATGTTCATTGCGTCGGTTCGATACGAAGCAGAATGGCGCCAGTCGGGCCGCTACGCGTTCATATCTTCTCGCATTAAACCTGTGGCATATGTAATTTTCAAATAAATCCTATATAGGCGTAGAGCGCTTGAGATAACCGCATACAAGTGCCAATAGTAGGAACTGATTATCATTGAACAAATATGCATATGGTTACGGATAGTTGAGTTTTCCAGACGATCTTTACCCTTTTACGAAATATCCTCCAAGTTCGATGATCAAAACAATTTAACTGTGTGAATATTAGATCCAATTGCAAAATTGGTTGCGTTACGTTACGTCAGTTAGGTTATTTCACTCGTAAAAAATTTGGGCTTTTGTCTTGAGCTCATTCTTTTTTTTTCTCTTAATGGTATCTATTACACGTATCACAATTTTTCATTGACGTTATGCGTTGCATGTGTAGCATTAAAAACAAATGTTTTTTCTTAGTGCACTTTCGTTGCACCAATTCGCGCTAATATTTATTTATTTAATAAATTTATCTATTCCAAGTGACTGATTCGTGAGGTAACCTTTCACTGCGATATCATTCATTTCATCTTCTTTGTTTTTTTTTTTTCAGTTAAACGCTAACGTTTATAATTAGAAATATTTATTTTCGTTAGACGTAACAGATACGAATGTATAGAGTATAGGCTACATGGAATAAATAGATACGCATAACTTCGACTGGTAAATTCGAGTGGCATATTCGCAAGATACACTGAGAGAAATAGATTGCAAGAATTCTAATATCTATTGTAATAAATATATTGATGGTAAGAGTTACTACATAGATATCACTGGGTACTAGATGCGATCACATATTTACAATATAAGTTTGTTACTGCGCTAGCTTAGAAATACTAAACAAGATTTACTAATGCTTACTGTAGGAATATTAGTCATGAGAATTATAATTAGCTGCGGATGAA